>JAQFVV010007189.1:0-136514 GCA_028023455.1 Epiperipatus broadwayi | reverse complement strand
ATATATTATAACACCACTGATATAATATGAACCTTCATTGGTGGCTTTAACCCGAAGCTTGAATAAAGATATTTGTCAGAGCATGGTTTGATCCCATCTCAACACTCAATCTTTCAACACGTAGATAGAAATTATCTCATCGAAAATGTAAATAAAGGGTTCTGGTATGTATATCTGTTATAGTAGCGCGCCCAACCAGCTCCAATCTCCAGGGTTTGGGGATGATAGTCTAACTAGAGAACAAGGCTAAAACAAAACTAACCTAAAGTCTTACATGTCTATTATCATATGCGATGAACTTAATGGATAAAATCCATTAATCTAACCCCAGATCTTATCAGGTTTATCCTATTCAATACAATACCCGTACCAATAAGAACCCATTTATACGTGCACACAAATATCAATATTCAAGCGCTTACAGCCCATTTATTCTGATCCACACACATATATAATTCATACACTGCATCAAAATAGTACATATATATATATATCCAGGCTGTTTAGCTAATGTTGTCATTTATTTAATTTTTTAAAAGAGACCTAATGTAGTAATTAATATTGAGGTAACACTGGATTCTTTATTAAGATACATTCACTGAACATATATTTTGTGCCACGTCAGCTTTACCTTAGTTCACGTGATCCCAAAGACCAGTCCACGTTTATACCTTGCCAAGAAAACTGGTCTGGTAGATATAACGGAAGGCAAATAGTTCCAATGGGGTGTATCGAATAGCATATCCCAGAGGTGGAGTAGTTGATTCACTCACTTTGCAAAAGGTCCAAATTTTCAAAGATCTTTCGTCACCGTTTCTTTGATGAAACAAAATTTCTTTATTTATTAACGCAGTTCGTAAGTCCGCTTCAGGTGAGTTTCACGACGAGTGTCCACTGGGCCGATTAACGAAACCCGCACTATAGAATTACCCCGACATTTTGGGTAGGAAAAATATTAAAACTTCTTAAGAAATATTTTACACGTCCTCCTCTTCTGGAGTTCAAGCCGCGTCTCCCCTTTTTTTTATATCTCCTCTCAAGCACAATAAAAAGTTCTTTTGTTTTCACTTTTAACTTTTCAAAATTCTCTCTGTGTATCCGTACACCACTGACCAGTTCTTCCATTGTTCTTCAAAAATACCCACCTGACCAGTTTTCAGACTTCCCGACGCCAGTTATTATCTAAACTGCCTACAGCAATTAATTCATTTCTATTTCGGTCCTCATATGTTCAAGAGATTACTCAACAAAAGAAAACACGTGTTACCAACAATATTATTAAAACTCAAAAAAAAAACTTACGGATAAAATATATCGAATAATCAATTACTTTATACAGCTCTACATATATAATTGATTGTAACCATCACCGATACAACATACGTATATTGTACACTCCCTTTACATACACTATATTTACATATACCTACACACATAACTTCGCACTCCCTTGTAACAGAATTCGAATGACCATTTACATATATATTTTTTTCTTTTTTGTTTATACATAGTTAGTCCACATTAACACTAGCAATTAGTAATATATCACATACGCGCGTATTCGAACCCGGTTTGTTACATACCCCCCCCCCTGGACGATAGCCTTCAAATACCTTCTGTGTATTTGAACGGCTTGTTAAACGACTTTTCTTTCTATCCTTTACTTTCCCGGGATCACCTTTCTGTTTCGGTGCCCACGGTCCCTTTTCTTCAGACGAACTTTGGCTTATCCGGCGGACGTCGAGCTTCCGGTTCGTATGGCCATCTCGGTCTGTGACTATCATCACCACCTTTTCTATGCGTGGCATTCCCACTGGTGTGTCCTTCTTCTATCCCAAATTTAATATTTGGCATATCTTTAACTTGCTTCCATCGCTCCAACGGTGTGTTATGGTCATATATACTCATATCCAGAGCATTAAGCAGCTCTGCCATTTCTCCGATGGATGCCTTCCTCTCATCCCCAACATCATTCTTTCCCGTTCATAGGCATATTGTGCCTTACAATTCGAATGATGTGGCTTTCAGATAGGTGACACGCGTCCAGCGTCCTTAGTCTCGCCACTTGGCGATGAAAAAATTGAGAAAAATTTTCTTCCTTTCCTTCCTCATATTTCTCTCGCATCACTTGGTACTGCACGAGTTTCTGGTGGTCTTCCGACCAGAAGGTCTCTCGTATCCTCCTCTGATACTCCCTCGAAGGTTGTGGGCTGTTGGGACAATGAGTCCCACCACTCCTTGAGCATTCCCACTTAGATGGCTGCGCTACCCCCAATTTACCTTCCTCTGGCATGGGATTCATGCCAAAGTAACCCGTAGGCTCCGTAGAATGTTCCACGGGAGCTTCCCCCATTACGCCTTCAAACAGTCGTACCTTTAAAAATGGTTCACGTGGTTGTGTACCGCCGCATCCTTACATTTTCCCATATGCTCCCGGTCTTTCCATCTCACTAGACCTCGGTCCCTGCTTTTATATCCCTCTCCCCTTCATCTAAACTTCCTTTTCTTCTCTAACGTCAGGTTTCTCCTTCCCTTTCCTTGCTTTCCTATCCTAATCTCCATTCTATTTCCTGAAATCAGAGTTCAAGGCCTCGAATCTTTCTAAAATCCTCTCCGATATATTTTTCCTTCTGCTTCCTACGCCTTCTGCTTTTCCCCATTCTGTTTATTTTTTGGCTTCATTTTTTTTATACTCTCACTATTAAGGTTAAAGCATGACCAGGTTTGCCATCCATGACTTCCAGTGGTCCCCAGCATGACCCACCTGATAGACCTTTGTCCCTTCTTCTTATCCTATTGAACGATATCGTTTTATAATACTCAATGTTAGATAAATTCTTAACCTCTATTTTCTAACCCATGACTTTATATATATATCTGAGACATATATCAGCGCTATTTCCCCTTTGACCACTCGAGAACTTTTTCTATCTGTACATTCACTACGTAAAATATGCCCATCTACTGTCTTTCAAATATGTGTTCAAACTCTTTCCGATTTATAACCAAACTATCACTGCTTTATTTTTCCCTTCTCTTTTTTTTTTTTCTTTTTTTTTTTAAAAAAAAAAAATCCTCTCGTTTCTGGCTCTTTTATGTTCACGTTAGGATGCCCCTTTTGCTAAATGCCCGTTCTCTAACATTCACAGCCCCACGTTAGTTGGGACGCCATTACAACACCCACTGATATAATATAAACCGCCATTGTTGGCTTTAACCCGAAGCTTCAAATAAAGATATTTATGAGCATGGTTGATCTCCATCTCACGCAGCCTTAATCTTACACGTAGATAAGAGAATTATCTCATCGAAAACGTAAATAAGGGTTCTGGTATGTATATAGTTAGGTAGCGCACCCGAACCAGCTCAATTCAGGGTTTGGGGATGATAGTCTAACTAGAGAACAAGGCTAAAAAAACAAAACTAACTATGTCTTATATGTCTATTATCATATGCGATAGCTTATTGGATAAAATCCATTAATCTAACCCAGATCTTAGCAAGGTTTATCCCTATTCACGACCATACCCATTACCAATAAAACCCATTATCTACGCGCATATAAATATCAATATTCAAGCGCACAGCCCATTTATTCTGATACACACACATATATATAATTCATACATGCATCAAAATAGTACAAATATATATATCAGAGCTGTTTATTTAATGTCATTTATTTAATTTTTTAAAAAGAGACTTAATGTAGTAATTAATATTGAGGTAACACTAGATTCTTTATTAAGATACATTCACTAAACATATATTTTGTGCCCACGTGTCTTTACCTTAGTTCACGCGATCAAGGAGCCAGTCATGAGTTTATACTTTGCTTAAAAAAACTGGTCTAGTAGATATAACGGAAGACAAATAGTTCCAATGGGGTGTATCGAATGGCATATCCCAGAAGGTGGAGTGGTTGATTCACTACGCTTTGCAAAGGGTCCAAATTTTTAAAAGATCTTTCGTCACCGTTTGTTTGATGAAACAAAATTTCTTTATTTATTAACGTAGTTCATGAAGTCCGCTTCAGGTGAGTTTCACGATGAGTGTCCACTAGGCCGGTTAACTGAAACCCACACTATAGAGATTACCCCGACATTTTGGGTAGGAAAAATATTAAAACTTCTTAAGAAATATTTTACACGTCCTCCTCTTCTGGAGTTCAAGCTCGTCTCCTTTTTTTTTATATCTCCTCTCTAAGAGCACAACAAAAAGTTCTTTGTTTTCACTTTTAACTTTCAAAAATTCTCTCTGTGTATCCATACGCCACTGACCAGTTCTTCCATTGTTCTTCAAAAATACCCACCTGACCAGTTTTCCAGACTTCCCGGCCTTGATTATAACTACAGCTGCCTACAGCCAATTAATTCATTTCTATTTCGGGTCCTCATATGTTCAAGGGTTACTCAACAAAGAAAGCACGTGTTACCGACAATATTATTAAAACTCAAAAAAAAACTTACAGGATAAAATATATCGAATAATTAATTACTTTATACAGCTCTACATATATAATTGATTGTGGCCTCACCGATACTACATACGTATATTGTACACTCGCACATACACTATATTTACATATACCTACACACATACCTTTTCGCACTCCTTGTAACAGGGTTCGGAATGACCATTTACATATATATTTTTTTTTTTTTGTTTATACATAGTCGCTCACATTAACACTAGCAATTAGTAATATATCACATACGCGCGTATTCGAACCCGGTTTGTTACAATAATAATAATAATAATAATAATAATAATAATAATAATAATAATAATAATAATAATAATAATAATAATAATAATAATAATAATTTAATTTATTTATTTATTTACCGTACAAATCTACAGCATAAAGCCAATTACAGTATTACACCATAACAAATATATAAATACATAAATGAGTTTAAATGACAAATTATTAATATAATTATGTGCCATATTTCAATAAAAGATAATTAACACATTTAAAAATCTAAAGTAAAATTAAACATCAGCATATAAACAATTATTATTAAAACATTAATAATAACAAATAAATAAAACGGATAAATATAAAGCACATAACAAAATAATAATAAAAAAAAAACAATTTAACATATCTATATATATAAACAAAATCAAGTTAAACCAATCAAATCTGACATTTAAATTTAATAACATTACAAAATTGATTATAATCTAAATTGAAATAATTAATATTACTATAAATCTGATTATATAAAGATGGTAGCCTAAATAAAGGAGAAAATCTAAGAACATTGGAATGACAAGTTTTAATGTAACAAACAGAAGCAGACCGAGTATCATGCACAGAGATCTAATTATAACAGTAGAAATTGTGTTAGATAAAAGAACTATTTTATTAACAAGTTTATAAAGATATTTAAAATCTCTATATTCTAGAAGAAAGATGAACAACAGTTTTATTTCCCAAAGAAACATATTTAGAAAACTTATTAGACACTGATTGTAATAAATTATATCCCTGTTTCGAGCTAGGATTCCAAATGACTGAACAATATTCAATGATGGGAAGAACCAATGATAAAAATAATTTAAATTTTGTATCACCATTGAAATAATAACCAAACCTTAGAATAGCACCTATAATTTTTAAAGCCTTACCAATAATCATTTCCAAATGAGGAAGAAAGGATCCATTACTAGAAAATATAACTCCCAAATCTTTTTGGGATTCAACAGAAATAATTTTGTGAGAATTAATAAAATATGAAAAATGCAAAACTTCAGATTTTTTTAGTATACGAGACTAAGGACAATTTACTGAAATTAACAATCATATTATTTAGATCACACCAAGCACTAAAATTATTTATATCCTTTTGAAGAAGAGTGCAATCAAACACAGATGTGATTCTTTTAAAGATTTTACAGTCATCTGCATAGCACAAAAGATAAGAAGATTTTAAGCAATCCTTAAGGTCATTCATATAAATGTTAAAAAGCATAGGTGCTAAAATACTACTTTGAGGAACTCCCAAATTACATTTAAAATTAGATGAAATAGTATTATTAAATTTAATATATGCAGTACGACCATGAAGAAAGGATTGAAACCAATAAACAAGCTTAGTAGAAAAACCCATTTGATATAATTTGCGAAAAAGAATACTGTGTCTACTTTATCAAAAACTTTTGATAAATCAAAATAAACAACATCAAGTCTTTGCTGGTCCTCAATTGCATGAGCTATATGATTATAAATTGTAACAAATTAGTTTCTACAGATCTATTAGGTATAAAACCATGCTGTGAAGAAGAAATGAGTTTACAAACATCTAAAATAATTTTATTATAAACACACACATCTCAAAAATTCTAGCAACACTATGTAAAACAGAAATAGGTCTATAGTTATTAACACAATCACGTGATCCATTCTTAAAAATTGGGACCATTTTGGCACACTTAAGCACATAATAATAATAATAATAATAATAATAATAATAATAATAATAATAATAATAATAATAATAATAATAATAATAATAATAATAATAATAATAATAATAATAATAATAATAATAATAATTCAATTCAATTCAATTTATTTACCTTACAAAACTACAGCATTAAGCCAATTACAGAATTACACTATAATAACTATACAATAATATACATAAATAATATACATAAATGAGTAAAAATGATGAAAATAATATAATTATATGCCATACTTTTTTATAAGATAAGTAACAAATTTTTTGAAGTCTAAAGAAAAAATATTTTCATTAATAAAATCATGATTATAGGTATTAGGCAAACAAAACAAAGGTGAAAATTTTAATATGTTAAAGCAACAAACCTTAATATAAAATAAAGTAAATGTACATGTTTTATGTAAACAATTATTAAAAGTAATATTTGAAATTTTGTTAGTTAATATAATTTTTTGATTCACACGGTTATATAAAATGTTAAGATCTTTCATTTTTCTTCTGATGGATAGGGATAGATAATGGTCTTTTAATTTAATGTACTTAGAAAATTTGTCATAAACCAATTGAATTTTAATAATATCTCATTTGGAACTGGGATTCCAAACAACAGATCCATATTCTAAAATTGGTAAAACCAAAGAGAGAAATAATGTATATTTTGTAAAACTACTAAATTGTCTACCATGCCTTAAAATTGCACCCATAATTTTAAAAGCCTTATTTACTACATTTCAATATGATGATGAAATGATCCATTGCTTGCAAAAATAATTCCAAGGTCTTTCTGAATATTAACAAGTTTTATATTATGATCTTCAATATAATAAGAACAAATTATCATTTCAGATTTTTTGGAATAAGAAACTGTTGAACACTTATCCATATTTATATCCATTTTATTATCTCTACACCATTTCACAAAATTATTAATATCTTTTTGTAATAATAGGCAATCATTAATTGAGTTTATATTCCTAAAAAATTTACAATCATCTGCATAACATAAAATATGCAAAAATTCTAAACTCTCTCCCAAATCATCAATATAAATGTTAAACAATAATGGTGCAAGGATACTACCCTGAGGTACTCCTATATTACAATAGTATGAATTAGAAGAATTATTCTTAAACTTTACATAAGCTGTTCTCTTCTTAATAAAAGATTCAAACCATGCAACCAAATTATAGGAAAAACCTAATTTATACATTTTGAAAAGCAACCTGGAATGATCCACTTTATCAAATGCCTTGGATAAATCAAATAAACAACATCTAAACTACAATGTTTTTTAAAGGCATTAGCAATGTGATCAGTTATTGTTAAAAGATTAGTTTCAGTTGATCTTCCAGGTAAAAAATAATGTTGCTACGAAACCAAAATCTTATTTATGTCATTAACAATTTTCTTATAAACACATCTTTCAAATATGCATGCAACTGTATGAAGCACAGAAATTGGTCTATAATTATTAACATTATCTTTTGAACCATTTTTAAAAATACGTATAACTTTGGCAAGTTTTAGAGAGTTAGGAAAAATACAATGTTTAATGGAACAATTAAGAATATAACATAAAGGAGCAGCAATATATTCTACACAACCTTTATAAATGAATGAAGGTATATTGTTATAACTTATACTTGAATGTGTTTTGAGTTCTTTGACAGCTGATATAATATCACTATTGTTGAAACAAGCGATAGAAATGCTATCATTAAAACATCCCTTGGTCGAATTAAAGCCAGACATTTGAGAATTGTTAAACAATTCAGAAAAGTGAACTGAAAATTCATCAGCACATAAAGATGATTTATAATCCATTTGAGATTTTCTTTTGGTAATGCCAGAAGTTTTAAGAAAATACCAAAATTCTTGAGGATTATCTGACAAATTGAGCTCCAGATTTTTAATATAGTTTTGATAATCAATTTTCTGAATAGCTTTAACCAGTCTTCTATAATTAACAAAATTATTGTAAAAAAGTATAATAATAATAACAACAACAACAACAATAATAATAATAATAATAATAATAATAATAATAATAATAATAATAATAACAACAACAACAATAATAATAATAATAATAATAATAATAATAATAATAATAATAATAATAATAATAATAATAATAATAATAATAATAATAATAATAATAATAATAATAATAATAATAATAATAATAAGAATAAGAATAAGAATAATAATAATAATAAGAAGAAGAAGAAGAAGAAGAAGAATTTATTTATTTGTTATGAAATAAACAATAAATGTATAATACAGTGATATAAATTCCATACAAAAAAAAATCTTGAGTGAGGAATTTAAATGTAACAACTAAAAACACTATTAAAATTTTAAAAAAAAAGTATAAATATAACATAAAATATTAAAATCATACAGATATTACATTTGGTAATTCAATCACAGTAGTAAATAATTACAACATAACATACAGTATAAACAAAAAAAAATAAAATAAAATAAATAAAACTAATGTCTAGCATAATATAACCAATGCCATAAATGTTTTTTTTAAAAATCAAGTAACTAGTGTTCATTAAATTCACAGAACAATCTCTTATAAACATATTAAATAATTTAGGACCATTATAACTAAATTGCTTTCTACTGGATGTTTTAAAAAAATTAGATAAAGCTAGCTGATATTTAGTAGATAAATGAGTATTTACAACAGAAGAAGTAGTATCCAAATGAAGTTTCCTACAATAAATATCAAGAATCATTCTATATTTATACAAATGGAAAGCACCTAGTATATTAATAATAATAATAATAATAATAATAATAATAATAATAATAATAATAATAATAATAATAATAATAGGAATAACAGTTGTAATACTACTACTACTACTACTACTACTACTACTACTACTACAACTGCTAATAATAATAATAATAATAATAATAATAATAATAATAATAATAATAATAATAATAATAATAATAATAATAATAATAATAATAATAATAATAATAATAATAATAATAATAATAATAATAATAATAATAATATTCTCACTATGCAGTAAGCTATTTTAGCTCAGAAAAATAGTATCTTTTCTCTATAAAGTGCCTAAGCTTTCCATCATTTGGAAATGAACTGCATTTCACTTCATCTATGTCTTCTATATGAAATATAAATCTTTTATTAGCTAATATAAAATGGTTTCAGGCATTAGAATGCATATTTCACAGATAAATTTTTCCCCTTTCACATGGATACATGTAATCAGTAAGAAGTGCAAGTAAATGCACTATATATAAGACATATTTTGTGAGTTCATCCATGTTAAAATATTTTAAAATACTGACATTCCGACTTGGTAACACAAGTCATCCACTGAGTAATAAAAAGTAGAAAGACGGTTGTAGAGGCGCTACAATATATATATATATATATATATTGTAATGGGATGGGAGTGATAGATGGAATGAAAGTAGAATGAAAAGATGTTTGAACTGGGTGATGGCAAATCATCAGCATCAACCCCAAGTAAATACAAAATGAAATATCAATAATTACAAAAGTATATTTATAAGTAAATATTTAAAGATATAAGAGTATGAGATTATTGAATCTCTGAACATTGAGAGATCAGAAGCTAACTCAGAAGAGCAACTATAAGCATAATTTTTTATCAACCAGCATTATAAAGTAAATATCAATAAATATGAAGAGAACCATCCATCATCATGAATGATCAATAATTAAAATAAATCAGAATAAAATCAACAGTCCATCTTGTGGCTGGATTTGAACAATAAAATTATAAATCAACAGTCAACCTTGTGACTGGCTTGGAAATGGGTCTTCTGTAGACCAGGCTAACTATTGAGCCTTTGCCAGCTTGGGCAATTATTTAAACATAACTTTTGGATTGTCTTTTTGTTGGGAGTTTCTCATGCTCAACATCACTGTGGTGGCTTGCTTCTTCACTTCCATATTTTCTTTGGAGATCCTTGTTACTGTTTGATCTTCTAACTACATGGGTCCGATATGGACCATGAACACCATCTGTGGATTTTCTTCTGTTCCTCTTCCATGGCAGTACTTCATTTTTAGAAATACATAAAAGTTTATTTTTGAATATTCTTCTGCCATAGCAACTGTTTTGTTTATTTTGTGGTTATTTGTAAAAGTTTCTTGTTGCTTACTTTTTTTCACATCTATAACTCCTGAGTTTTCAGACTCTTTTTTGGTTTCTTTTCCTGCATCAGCAAGTATATTTTTAATAACTGTCTTTATATATATTTTTTCTGTACTCAATTTTTGATTTGAGTTTATTGAGCTTTTGTTGATAATTTTTATATATGGCTGAGGACTAACACACTTTTCTTTCTGATTTATGGTTTTTTTCTCTACCTCTGTTACTATTTCATAGCATATATCAGACAATTTTTCTGAAATATTTTCTTCTATATTGGACAGTTCTTTAGTTATATGAGAATTAAGTTTTTGATTATGTTCCTTTTTTTGTTTTTCATCTTTTTGACGATCAGATTTTAATTTTGCTTTATTAAATTCATTTTCATCCATTTGAAACTTTTTTACTGTCTTTGATACTATTTCAGTCTCAGTTCCGTATATACTGCTTCTTTTTTTGCAATTTTAGAGATATATTCGACACTTAGAAGTTTTCCTGAAGGTGGACTGACAATTTCAATATCATCCTTTGTAATTTCAATTTCTTCCTTTTTAACAATCTCAAATTTTGCTTCATCAGTAATAGGATATTCAATTATTTCTCTGATTTGATTTTTATACTTTTCTCTTTGTTCATCTCTTTCTCTGCACTCTTCTTCTCTTTGTTTTTGGTTTTCTTCTCTTTGTCTACAATCTTCTTCTCTTTCTTTATCTCTTCACCTACAATCTTCTTCTCTTTCTTTATCTCTTTGTCTACAATCTTCTTCTCTTTCTTTGTCTCTGTCTACAATCTTCTTCTCTTTGTTTACAGTTTTCTTCTCTTTCTTTATATCTTTGTCTACAATCTTCTTCTCTTTCTTTATCTCTTCACCTACAATCTTCTTCTCTTTCTTTATCTCTTTGTCTACAATCTTCTTCTCTTTCTTTATCTCTTTGTCTACACTCTTTTTCTATTCTTTCTTTCACCATATTGAATAGCTGCCTTAACATGGTTTTCTTTTCTGTTTCCTGAGTTTCTATGTTCGCCATTTTTTCTTTGTTTTCTGGCTTAGTAAGCTTCTCTTTCCATCCATACCATGACTTAATTCCAAGTCTTTGTTATGCCTGTTTTATTCTTTATCTATCATTTATGCCATTCATTTTTATGTTCTTTTTCCACCCCTTTTTGAATAAATCACATCAGTGCATCATATGCACTGTTCATACCACATAATTTGTGATCTGCTTATGCCTATGGATAGGCTTGCTAGATAAGGCCTCACAGTAGGGTGACAAATGTAACTGGACCACCATAAAACCCTTTTATTACTTCAGTTGTAACAATTTCCTGATGAGCATGTTGCAGGAAGGAACTATCAATTGGCATTATCCAATGCAGATGTTAACCCCCCACCCTAAACAATATTTCCTGCTCATCAGAGGATGTAGCACCATAGAGGCTGGAAGCATCTAGACATTTATATGTTTGGTTTTCCAAATGGTGCCACTAGAGTTCCATCTCACTACAACCTGACTTACCTAGGTCTAGTTATGCCAGACATAGCTCAGGAGGCATGAGATTCTCATGAACAAGTGCACTGAATGATGAGTGATGCAATATAAACAAAATAGAATTGGACAACTGGATAACTAAAATTAATTTTAGGTAACAACAATTTTATTTAACAAATTAATGTGCAAGTCCTTCTAACAAAGTTCATTCATATCCACTGAACAACTAAATTTAATTTTTAGTAATAATAATTTTATTTAGTAACAATTAATTTGCAAGTTCTAATAAAGTTCATTCCTATCCATGTGATGACTCTTTTTCATTTCATTTATGAAAAAGTTAGAAGCAGTTTGTTGATCAATAGTTCATTTGCAATTCACTTTAATAAAGTTCATCCTTCATTTCAAATGAAGGCTCATTTTGATGTCTCTTAGGTAATGGATTCAAAGGGTCTTTTATCTAGTAGACATCTATTAATACTGCATGAATATTTTGCCACTCTTTATCCCATATCTGTACATCCCTTTTAGGTAGGTAAATAGGTAAGATGAACTATTCCAGATCTGTAAGGTTTCTATAATTCAGTCACATATCAATGTACATTGGTGCTCATAAGTTTCATTATTTTCTTTGTATACAATCGAAATTCACATAAGCATTTGTAATTTTTATAGTACATTATTTTATTTTATTTATCAAACAGGTAATGTGAACAATTTTTGGTTTGCGGATTACTAATAGTCCAGTCAGTGTAAATGTGCATCTATGTGCCTAAGTTTTGTTATTTTCTTCACATAATACCAATATGTAGGTAAGCATTTATAATCCATATAGTATTTCATTATTTTTATTTATATACCATCAAGATGCCTGTAAGTATTTGTAATTTTTATTTAGTGATATAGCATAACCATTATTATTTGGTCTGCCACAGATATATATTTCTTCATATAAGTTGATTAGCAGCTGCATTTATTTATTAGCCAGTTAGAGTTATATGTAATAGCTCAGTATTTCTGACTCTTCTAGGTATATTTATTTGTAAATCACTAATATCACTCATTATAAGTATTCATTTTTTAGTTTATTTTAATTCAAATGTTTCTGTGAAATCAATCCTTATTAAAAATGCCTTTTGATTATAGATATCTTTAATATTTATACTTTATCATTCACAAAACGTATTTCACACAAGTCATTTTAAGACAGATGTTTGTTTTGTTTTTTATTTTTATAAACACATATAAATATTGAATAAAATGCATTTTGATTATAGATATTTTTAATATTTATTATTAATGAAACGTATTTTCACATAACTAAATTTGTTCATAATTTTCTTTTTCTTTTTTAAGAAAGATGTTTTGTTTTATCTTTTATAAACACATATAAATATTGAAAAAAATATAATATCATTACCTTCATTTATCCAGTTTGTCCCTTCAAAAAGGGGGCCATTTTATTTCAGCTAGATGGCATTATTGGTTTTGCGATGTCTATCTACCCAGGCGAATCTTGGAAAATCATGGCTTAGAATGAAGAGAAAAGCTGTGACTGTTTAGGCTTTCATCATTAAGTTTTCCTTAATAAAGTTTTCTTTTTCCATCATTAACAGAGGTTCTTTAACTGCTACTTGAAAAATATATCTTTGCAAAAAAAAAGACTATTTGATCTCCTAAAAATCCCTTTGAAGAAACTTTTTAAAAAAATATCTTCTGAACTGGCAACTTGACTATATATATCAGATTCTTGGACTGATTAAACAGTTCAGCCCATGTATCCTAGTCATTCCACAGCTCTCATTTAAGTCCAATTGCCTTTCTCTTCATAATGATTGGATAATCTACTTTAGTAGCAGGATAGATAAGAAAGCATGAAGATTAAGCCATGTTTTTCAATTTATTAAGACTGCCTCAAGCTTTTAAATATAATATTTGTAATAAATGCAGCTTTGAATAATTACGAGTGATATATTTAAATTATATTGCAATTTAAACTATAAAATCAATAATGATTTATCTTTATTATTTTCTTTTCTCAATTATAGAAAATAATATCAACTTTTTTTTACATCTGCTGTTTTTTTATGATGGGAGGGTAAAATAGTTTTTAGAATAAATACACACATGAAACAGCATTCTTGAAAATGGGAGGGTAAAATTGTTTTTAGAATAAATACACACATGAAACAGTTTTCTTGTTTCATGTGAAATAGTGTTCTTGTTTCATTATATATATATATATATATATATATATATATATATATATGAAATATATATATATGAACCTATCTGCTGATTTCCCTCAACCGCTACATCCAGTACTAGGGTTAAACAATAGCTGGACACTGCATTGATTCAAGAAATGGCCTTGGGAGCTGTAATATTTTGACACTCTACTGAGGCTTAAATCTACATGCCCTCTTTTCTCTCACGTTGTTTGCTACAAAAGGTTATATACTAGCACTGACCCTCTCCACAGTTTATGTCAAAGGAAGGAAAAGACCCCAAATCACCTATCTTATTTTGTCCTTACCTTGACATGCATCTGAGAAATTATGTTGATAGCATATAGATAGAATGGTACTATGCCAATACTATAATAAAAGCATTTAACAAAGATTCAACCTCATCCATTTTGATCAAGCTCATTTTTCCTATATGCACTTTTTGCATCAGTGGTAACAACAGCTACCACTCTGTCACTCTCTCAAACTAGAATACCAAAAAACCAGAAACAAAAAAATTGCCCACCTAAACATTTTTGCTGCTATATGGTTAATTCTGAAACTTCATTCCTCTCTTTAGCAAGTAAAGAACTCACAACTGCTAAGAGTTGAGCTTTGCATCCATATAAAGTACAGGACCATAATCCACTTTGTATTTCCCAGTATCTATTATAGTTACTGCTAATACAACAGGGCCTGCTCATACTACCATAATACAACACTCTATGTGCCTTTTCCTCTTTCAACTATTGAACATTCTGTTCAATGATAATGACTGGTATACAAGATATAATAAAATCCAGCAAAGAACTATTTTCACAATTGGAAAAGACTTCCAAATAGCTGATTCCTATAAAATTACTGTGGTAACCCTTCTTTTATGGAATAAAGTTGATTTTGAAACATAATAGTAATAACAATAACAACATTAATAATAATAATAATAATAATAATAGTAGTAGTACTACTACTAGTAGTAGTAGTAGTAGTCGAGATGGTGCCCAAGCAATAAACACTTACTGGAATTGCTCATTTATACTATTTTTTTCATTTATCTTTTGTGCAAGCTGCATCCTGAAAATGCTACTATCAACTCATAATCCCATTATTCAAACTTTGTGGTGCAGTTGGATAAGTAAATCCTTGTACTACTTATAGTAATTTATTTTTATTTGATGGATTGCAATGATCCATCAGTTATGTTAGAAATGGCCATTTCTAACATTCAAATACAAAAATTTATGTCCAATCTAACTCCAACCAGTCTTAATAGCAATCAAATAAAACTATCTAAAACTGATAATAATCAAACCAATTCCGAAGCCTCTAATTTGATTACTGGTGCTAAATTTAATTCCTCAAAAAATTTGCCTAATATTAACTCTGAGACAGAAATATGAGGGCCTAGAAATGTGCTAAATGTTACTGCATTAAATAACTCTAATCAATTTTTCAATAATTTTTCAGTACTCACAAAAAAATAGACCCAAATTCAACAGCAGAAACAATTATTAATACATCTAATAAAAAAAGTTATCGCCTACATCAAATTATAGCTGATCTTATTCCAAAAATATTACTAACTTGGATAATGCTATAAACATTCTAGCAGAAATAAGATTGCACATGATAAACAAATAGTGCATTCCAGTTTTAGTGACACTGAACCCGGTTGATGTTCCTATGCAGCTTAATGAGTTCATCACAATAAATACTGTGCATGGATTACATGATGAAGAATACAATAATTTATCACAAACATTTAATCAAAATCCCAACTCCATTCAAGCAAATATGAAAATACAAGGGCTCAAGTTCTACGCAAACAATTACCCAGAGCTTACAACAGTAAGCAGTCAAAATCAAGCTGAAGTAAATGACAAGGAAAATAATTATTTCTCACAAAATCAAAACTACACTAGCACACCTAATGAAAAAATTGATACTTATACCGAAATAGTTAGATCATTTCCTTCATTTTTTGTCCATAGTGTTCCTACTGCTCTTGATTCAGTTTCCAAAGTGTTAGGCCTTGATGAAGAAATAAAAGTTTCTTGCTTGAATGAAGAATCCACAGAAGCACTACCTCAAAATATCACTCCTGAAATGTATGATGAATGCAATGCTAAATTCAACGAAACTATCCCAGTGATTCTCCTTAACTCTTTTAAAAAATTTCAAAACAACAAAACCGTAATTATAACAACCACTAATACTAACTGTGAGCTAAACCATTTCCCCCTCAATGACTTCTACCAAATGTTAACAAGTAAAAACCTATGGTCATATATATTTAAAGTTCTGTCACACCCAAACAATGGGTACCTTTGTTTAGAATTTCACAATAAAACTCAGAAACAAATCTTTCAAAAACATATTAAATTTCTAGATGCTAACTGACTTCTAGTGCTTTAAGGACAGATCAAAAATTGTCATGTAGATTTTAATGAAGCGGACTTACAGTCGTTAATGAAAAATTTTGAAAAAATCACAAATTTCAGATATTTATTGGGAAAAAAAGAAACTGTTCTGGTATATACAAACATAGCAACATTTAGTCTAATAATTAAAAAAGATACCCCTATGACATTCCTACTTTTCAGGCCACTGAGATCTCGCCTCTGATTATAACTTTTAGGGGCATTCCACATCAATGCTTTTTATGCAAACTCAGAATGCATTTAATCAAAGATTGCCCTAATAAATTTTGTAATAAGTGCGGATTCAAAATCACCAAATTGCACTCATGCTCAAATAATACAAATGCAAAAAAATTCAACATCCATTTATCCACAAATTAATAAAGATAGTCTTGTTGTTTCACAATCAGATCGACCTACCATGCAAGTAACAAATATACACACACCCTCAACAAAAATTTCACTTACTAATGCAGGCTCTCTGTCTATATATATAATACAAATCTGTGTCTACTCTTGAGACCAGTTCTCCAGAATTCTCAAACAATAAACAATCAAGTGCAGACTCCATAACAACTGAGAATAAGATTGACACTCTGTTTCAACTAGCTAAGAAAAGCAAAAAGAAAAAGGCAATGGACTAATACATAATATAATTACAAATAAAACTTCAAACCATGAAAAAAACCAAACCCTTCAGCCCATTCCGCCCAAAGGGATCAAAGTATAGCTTCTAAACCGGTAAAAAAAAATTGAAAGCTACTAACTCATCACCAATAAACATTGACAACATAAAAAACACTTATTGCACTAGACAATCCATTCAAGACTCTTATGTTGAAGTTAATCAACTTATTGTCTACAAAGAAGTTGTAGACATGCAAGACAGCTTGACAGTAACAACAAAAGTAACTTAATAATCATGAATACAATAGTCACAAATGATTTGGAAGTTCAAAATAGTTGGTCAATTAGTGGCTAATTGTCTTGATTTATTTAGAGTTTTCATTACTCTACTCTAAAATGAAGCACAACTAGCACTTAGTTTATAGCCAGTCTCTAGAAGCCTACAAAAAGACTATACCAATGGGTGTTTCACATAGAATAGTCAATCACATTAAAGAAATAAACAGATTAACATATACAAAAAAAACCATTATAATACCATAAAATCAACTTACTAAACATACAATATGCTTTTCTCTCTGGTAGCAGTCAACATCAGAGGACTAAAGTCTCTCCAAAGAGTCTTTGCAATATCCAATTGAATTGCAATACATAAACATCATCTCTTTCTTTGCTCTAAAACCAAGTTATCAGGAAACTTAATAATCAAACCAGAACACTTTTTTCAGAAGTATGGTTTTTCTAAATTTTCCAAATCTAACAACTCATCTGCAGGCATTGGAATACTCAATCACTGCTATTTACCTTTCCAAGCAATCAACATCCTGTACTTTGATTCATATATATGCATCACAACTCTCTATAATCAAGTTTACACAATCAACATTATCCTAGTATACTTATACACCCAACCAAGCCAAGTCTTATTTATCAGCTATTCGCTAATACAAATTTAATACTTGCTACCAACCTTTTTCCTACAGTTTTGATTATTGACTTCAATATGCCATACTCTAAATTCACACTCAAGTATCTAAATAAAAAAACTCACGAGTAGTCAAGGTTTCTTCTCATCAGACTCTGTCTCATATTATGCTTGAAAACACTCTTCATTAATTGACCTTATATTCTACTCACTGGAACTTCATTTCATAATAGAGCCATCTTTAACCCCAGTTGTAATCTCAGACCATATGGTATTTACAACCACTATTAAAATAAACATGCTAGTATTTGAACCTCCTTCACCATTAGATTAGTTCTTAAATCCAGTGCACCTGAAGCCATACTCTCTGAGATTTACATTTATTTTAGTAAAATTAAAATCCTCACACTACAGCCAAAAGAAGCATGGTTTAGTTTTATAAACATTATTACATCTACTATTAAATATTACACATGCAAAAATCATACAGCTACACATATGATGAAAAAACTGGAGTTGCTACACCAAAAATTAAAAAGCACACCAGCCAATACTTTCTCAATACCCTCAATTCTACTTCTTAAGCAAGAATACAAGCAAACACAACTAGTTTTGGCTGATTACATAGCTACCAAAAAAGCAAAGATTTTTCTAAAAAATACTCATTACTGGTCCAGAGACTACATATGCTGGGTGTTGGGATATACAAATAAAATACTCCCACCTACATCAATTCTACATAATTCATAATTTATAACTGAATTCTGCAGTTGAAGGAATGATTGTGCTATTGCTTAACTATTTTAAGAATAAACTCCAATCATATCTTCACCCTAACACTGCAAAACTCAAACTTAACAATTTAGTGGTCGAGCACAGTATAACAAATGATGAAATTGTAAACAATATCAAAAAATTTTCTAACAGTGCACATCATGGAATACACGCAATTCTCAAATTCATGCTAGATCACCTTAATTACTTCACTGTACCTATAATCCAAAACATGCTTAGCCATCTATCAAAACAAATACATATCATTCCACAGCTATACCATATCTCTCTTGTATATTTTTTCAAAAACCTATTCATCCTACACCCTTAAGCAACATTAGGCCAATATTCATGTCTCCACTATCAAAATAACTGAAGCATTAGTTAAAGATAGAATACAACCACTCATCCTTCAAAAAATCTCCAAGTATCATTTTGCAAAGAAAGGAACTTCCATCCCTGAAGCACTCTTCCTTTTCAGAGACATAATTGATCAAATCAGGGTGAATAAAAAGGCAGCACCAATAACAGTACAGGTAGATATTGTGACAGTCAGATGATGTGTGTAGATTTAACCCAGTTCGAATACTAGGCGAAAGTATCTCAAGGCCAACCATACGCGAGATATAAATCAAGAATACATATGACCTCTGCCCATTCGCTTGTTCTCGAGGCCTGATCACAAACAAACAACACCATCTGAGCCATGCATAAATTATTTTTCAACCGGCCACAAAGCTTAGCAACAGCGGTAGAGACATGGACGGGAAATCCTAAAGAGCTAAAAGCTAAATGTGTAAAGTACATAAAAAGATGTGTTGGTGTTTGCGTTTTGCGTGCCTGGATCATTGAAAAGTAAAAATAAAGCATTTAATATAACTAAGAAACTCAAGTTTTGATGATTAAATAAGGTTTAATTAATGGCTTTAAAATATGAATAAGGCTTTAATGGGCCTCCGCTATTCCCCTAAATTACTGCAACAAACTAATTAGACAATAAAAAGAAAACAAGTTAATAGGTTTGCGGTCAAATTCTTTTCTTCCCAATTTTATTAAAAATTGTCAACTCGATCTTCTCGATAAAGTACGATAGATAATAAAAACCTTTCGCAAAGCATTTCTTATGGCTTTGCGCTAACAACCGTGTTTAAAATTGACTTAGAACGTATATAGCTAAATCAAATATACGTGATAAGCTAATGGCGGACAAAAAGAGGTGTTATCAAAGAGATCAAGTTGGCACACAAAAGAAACTGACCTGGATTTAATTAACAACATAAATAAAATTGGAAAGAGATTTCAAATGACAAAAAGTTAACTATTAAATTTAACCGCAACGAAATACTAAATATTTACAAAGGTTAGTAAGGAAGAATAGCGAAGGTAAAAGGTTAACATATAGCTAGATGATCCCAAAATATATTTAAGGTTAATTCATAAAAGGTTTACATAGCAAAGACATATATTTCAATACAACAATAAAACAATATGAATCAAAAGTAGCATACGAGATAGTTTAATATAGTAGATACGATACCGTCCTTTTTCCGTGATGTTCCCTACGGCGTCCGTGGCTTGATCCGACCGACGATAGGTGTTTGTCCAGACAATGAAAATATGAAGTATGGCTTCCATAAAAAGTTCTCCAGACACGGCATAGAGTTCATATGGTTATTGAATGGATGTTAAGGCATTTTTGGATGGTATTTAGGAACCTCGGCGATAGGCAAAGCTATGATTTGCCTAGCCAAGCATATCCATTTTCCTCAAAATACGGTTGGTTTTAACTGGAGCAGGTTCCAACTTCTCCATTGTTTGAAAATGACAGCTGTATAACTTTTTTTGAAGCACAAGCTAAATGTGAAGCAAAATCTGACGGATTTCTCCCAAGAGAAATCTGAATGCGCTTTCCAGAAAACTTGGAAATAAAACAGCAAGAAAAATCTTAATAAATCGCCTTCACAAGCAAAATCAGAATCAAATGACTCCTTCAAAAAGAAAAGTCTGAATAATCATCTCTTTTGTTCTCCCTACTATTTATACTTTCTCTGCCAGCTACCTTCCATTGTTTGTATGATCTGAGATCTTGATAAGCCCCCCCTTGCTGCTTTGTTTTAAAACAACACGTTCTAAAAATAACTTCAATTTTTTACTCTAACTTTCTTACTTTAAAGTTGGAATTCTATTAATTAAAAAGCAAGAAAGAAAATGCCATCTTTAATTAGACTTGAACGGCTCACTAATTAAAATATACATTCTTTCAGAAATGTTGGTGGGCTTATCTCAAAATCAAATCATACTAAATATTTTAATAAAATTTGAACAACAATATATTATTATTTTACAATAGAATAAGCATTTTATCTCAGCAGAATTTTGCATTAACTCATATATATACGCTAGATGTATATATATGTTTGACTAATAGGTTAAGCAATTTTTATCAATAGAATGAAATTTATTTAAAATAAAATATTTAACTGTAATACACATTTAATAAGCATAACTATTTTTAACTCTAATGCAAAACCCTGCTGATATTGAACTATAAACTTAATTCAGATCTACAATACTAATTAAGTTTATAGGAAGATGTGAAGCATGGATTGGACTTCATATCCATTGCTTCAATATTGAGATGACTTTTGATTCAGTGCCAATAGATAAGCTGCTAAAAGTACTTGAACAATACAACATTCCTTCACCACTTAAATGCATTCTGGCTAATTTATTATATAATAGATCCATCTCTATCACAAAGAATGGTAAATCATCCCTCAGTTTTATTATACACAGCTCCATATCTCAGGGCTCGCCATTCAGCTTGCTTCTATTTATTTCATACATTAACCCTTTGCTAGTTGAAATTGAAAAAAAAATTGCCATCTATAGTTCTATCTCAAATTAAACTCCCTATAAACCACATATTCTATATGGATGATATAGTGGTCTTCCTCCTTTCCAAGAAATTTATACCCATGCTAATAGATATTCTAAGCAAATATATACTTTAATACTCACTCAAGTTCAAAACTAGCAAAATGACAATATGGAATATCCTTACTGGTAATCCTAATAATTCATTAACCCTCCTACATCATTTTTTGGGAATCCCTTTCCACTTGTCAGTCAATGCCAAAAGGCTAGCCATTCAAAATCAACTAATGGAATCAATAACTAAAATAATTAACTCTCTTCCTAGGGCTCAATTCTCAACACACAGTAAGATTTCACCCATTAACGTGCTAATATTCCCAAAAATCAACTATTACTATTACATGCCAGTCATTGGTTTTTCCACTAAACATCACATGATCACTATCTCATACTAGCACATAATTGATATTAAACAAAGCAAAACTCTCCATAAAGTAGTAACATCTTGTGCCAACAAGGGTAATCTATAGATTACAGAAGGCTTGTGCATAAAATCTCTATCTAGTGCCTACTCATCCAATATCCCCAGACTAGTTTCTGGCTTGTGGCCTTCGTCAGTAAGGAGCCTTGGATCTGAGAGCACTGCACCTAGATCTTAGGATCTAATGCAACCCTCCAGAAGCCACCTTTTAACTCTACTTAACTACAAAACTATGAGAATGAAATTGAAAACAATAATATTTTCAATCTAAGCTCAATAGCTTATATAGTCATATGGGTCTGAACTCAATTCAGTACCCATAATTTTGGTGTCTTTAGCTCTTTAACAACCATAGTCACCACTATCCTATTAGGCAGGATGGGTATTAAACCACTATACATCACATGATCACTATCTCATACTAGCACAATTGTTATTAAACAAAGCAAAACTCTCCAAACAGTAGTGCCATCTTGTGCCAACAAGAGTAATCAATGGATACCAGAAGGCTTGTGCAAGGCTTCTCACTGATGAAGGCCACAAGCTAGAAACTAGTCTGGGGATATTGGATGAGTAGGCACTAGATAGGAATTTTATGCACAAGCCTTATGGCATCCATTGATTACTCTTGTTGGCACAAGATGGCACTACTGTGTGGAGAGTTTTGCTTTGTTTAATAACAATTATGTGCTAGTATGAGATAGTGATCATGTGATGTTTAGTTGTTTAATACCAATCCTGCCTAATAGGATAGAGGTGGCTATGGTTGTTAAAGAGCCAAAGACACCAAAATGTATGGGTGCTGAATTGAGTTCAGACCCTTATGACTATATAAGCTATTGAACTTAGATTGATAATATTATTGGGTTTTTAATTTCATTCTCATAGTTTTGTAGTTAAGTAGAGTTAGAAGGTGGCTGCTGGAGGGTTGCATTAGATCCTAAGATCTAGGTGCAGTTCTCTCAGATCCAAGGCTCCTCACTGACGAAGGCCACAAGCCAGAAACTAGTCTAGGGATATTGGATGAGTAGGCACTAGATAGGGATTTTATGCACAAGCCTTCTGGCATCCATTGATTACTCTTGTTGGTACAAGATGACACTACTGTATGGAGAGTTTTGCATTGGTTTTCCAAAGCTTTCATCAGAAAAAGCAATTTATTATGTAACAAACTGATCTGGAATAAAAAAGCTGTCTCAATAAGCATCAATAACCTACAAAAGCATAGAAAATACAATGGCTTGTCATTGCACTCAATCACTACCTTCTATTATCAAAGAATATATAATACATTAGTAAAAATTGCCACCAATTTTTTTTATTTTTCAACCTTATTTACAAGTAGAACCAACTGATACTCCCCCATCTATCAAAAACATGTTCATAAACTAGCTATTACAACATATTAAGAAGAATCAAACAACAAACAATGAATTGATAACAAATATTGATTATTGGACTGCTCATCAAATTCTTACCAATATGGATACACTATCACATTCCAACAACATTCTCAATGTAAACAATTAAACACTAATTACCAAATATAAATATTGGTATCTTGAACCTAAATACCTGGATTTTATGATTAAAATGAACCTAGAAGCTTTACCCACAAATGAATTTCTTGCAAAAAAAAAAAAAAAATTCTCAAAAATTGACCCTATATGCTCTATCTGTAAGAGAGAAAAAGAAACAATGAATCACTTTCTACTGGATTCCTCCTCACTTACAAAATATAGGCAACTCATCACTACAATCTCCCACAGCAGTAAAATAACCATCAAAACCTTAATTGACAGTTTGTCAAAGGTGTTTTCCCCAATGATCAGGATTTCAATCTATCTCCTATTTACATTATGGTACCTGAGATGCCACTTTGTATTTAACCCAACTTCTTGCAAATTCGAGTCACTGTTTCTAAATAAATTGGAAAAAATTAAAAATAAAGACTGACTCATTGCTCCAGCTGACATAGTGTCAGCTACCTAAAGTCTACTAAAACTTTAGCACTACTCAATTATAAATAAATGTAATCATGAGCATAGAAGAATTGGAAAATTGAGTCTACTCTCAGTAGCATGAAAATACCAATTCATTTCTAACAAAGCAAGGACCAGTGGCAAATTATTAACTAAACAAACTAACAAACACATTCAAATCATAATTGCAGGAATTTGTATCCTGGCATAAAACAGTGACTATAAATCATAGTTCAGACTGTAATAAATACTCAAAATTATTTAAACTCCAAAAAAACGTTAGAACAAATTGTAAAAATCAAATCATGTATACCTCTCATGTAAATGTAGATGTGTAAATAATAATGCTAATAAATCAATTTTAAAACTACTACTACTAGTAGTGGTAGTAGTAGTAGTAGTAGCAATAGCAGTAGCAGCAGTAGCAGCACTAGTACTATTAGTAGTAGTAGTAGTAGTAATAGTAGTACATAAGAAAACTGCTCAGTTTGTAAATTTTTACTTCAAAAATTATTCGTGTATTGTTTTGGGAGTTCATTTCAAGTGTGAGCAGTGAAAGTGACAAAGCTCAGCACCTTGTGCTATAAAATATAATCACTCTACCACTGCATTAAACTGCATAGGGAGGGGGGGAATTGCACATCTGCATGTAAGATACAATTAACCTGAAATTTTTTTATATTTAAATATACAATATATCTATCTATGTGTAAGACGGTCTAATCTGCCACATGGCTGAGGTATTTGAATAGTTGAACATCAATTTAAATTTGAAAAGATAAAGATATACTAACTAAAAGATGAGTCTGCAAGTTTGTAAAATAAATATATTTTGAATATCAACCTTAATAACAATATTTCAATACCAAAATAATATATATATATATATATTATTTTGGTATATATATATATATATATATATATATATATATATAATTTTCAGACAAATAATTACTTGTATCATATTACATATATATATATATATATAATTTTCAGACAAATAATTACTTGTATCATATTACTAATCCAAAGTCTTAAGATCTATACTATATATAATGTTTTTCTCTGCACATAGGGACAGATAACTTTGGACATGAGCTTTTACAGGAAAATTTTATAGCTCCTGTATCTCCAGTTACAGTTGGTTTATGTTTTTTTATGTATTTGAAGTAACCAATTAGAATAGGGTTTTTTTTTAAAGAAAAAAACAATAATAATTAATTTACATAAAATCAGCTTAACTTTTAATTATTTGTTTTTCTTAATTCCTTGTTTAATATTCATTTTCAAAGGTCAGACTAATATTTTTTTAATGATTAGCACATTTGAAAATTAATGACATTTTTACTTATATGGTATATAAAAAATACAGCAATAATTTTACAATTATTTGTCTGAAGGTTTGTAATGATGGTATATTATAAGATATGATATGTTGGACTATTTCCATCATCTATGAGTGAATGTTGAATGTATAGAAAATTTTAAACTTTATTTAAACTTTCCAAATACAAACAACTTGTTAGTAATAACATACAAATAGACAACACATGTTAGTAATTACACATTACAAGTAGTATTATTCTCCATTCTTCTTCAGGTGTTTCTGGTCTGATATGCATAGTGACTCTATTCACGTAGAAGTTGAACTCACACCTTTAGATTCTTGAATATCAAATTTAAGGTAAATGCTCTTACCAACTGAGCTCACCTGAAAAAGAATGGAGAATAATACTACTCGAAGTGTTGTGTAATTACTAACCTGTGTTGTCTATTTGTGTGTTATTGCACACAAGGTTGTTTGTATTTGGAAAGTTTAAATAAAGTTTAAAATTTTCTATACATTCAACATTCGCTCATAGATGATGGAAATAGTCCAAAATATTATATCTAATACTTTTACAATATCTTTCCCTACCCTACAACTTGATTTTTTTTTTGTCTTCACTTATGTATTATTTATCTTTTTTTCATATGAAATCTTAAAGATTTTTTCCCCCTCTGTCTGGATTAGATTGATATTGCAAAACTATCATATTGGCTATTGGCGGAAATTTAATTTCTTTAGAGTTTCAAAACAGTCTCTATATGTTTTGTTAATGACTTTAAGGGACTCAGTGACACTCTCTTTTTTTATTTGTGGATTCTTTTTGCTTGACATTGTCACTATTGCTATCTTACTTTTATCCTTAACCTTGATAGAAATATTGTTGTACTGTTTAGTTCATCTATATGTCTTCTGAAGGCATAATTACTTTTCATTTTTATTTTTTACTATCTATATCGATAGTATCTTTAAATATTACTATTTATCCAGTTTTGATTAAATAATAACTAATCTAATGTTTATTGGTTTTTTGTGTATTTTGCTTTGTTCTTTAGTACAAGTTTCTGATTACTTTGATTAGGAAAAAATAAGGACAACTTTGTTTATAACTTCCTATCCATCAACAGTTTAGTTGGTAATCACCTGCTACTGTAAACTATGTCATATGGTGATGTAATATAGCTACTAGTAACATGATTTGAAAGTTCATCTGATTTGATTGTTTAAGGATCTATTTTAACAGTTGAACTGCTTTTTCAATCAGCCTATTAAGTACCAGTGATTTTACATGTTTAATATCCCTTACAAACAAGTTCAATAATAAAATTATCTTGGAAAACAGAAAATAAATACATATTATTTTAGCTTGTTAATGATTTTTTTTTTTGTATTCTTTATGGGCTTACACACCCTCATATGCAACATGTGTCAATAATTTCCAGAAAAAAAATATTATTGTGCCATTAATAGTCACTACTATTAATATTTTATCTGATGTCTTCGTCAATTTATTTTAGGATAACTTAAGTAAATTATTTTAGTACTAATTTTATCCTCTTTGTGGCATTACAATTCCGTCTCCCATTAAAATAAATAAATACATGATCTTAGTTATTTCAAAATAACAACCAATTTTTTGCTTTCATGCTAGTCATTTTTTATGAATATAAATTTATGAGAACTTGGTATGCTTTGTATTTATGTTTCCAATAATATCACCATTTTACTGTATACTGATTACTGAAACAATATATCTATCTATATGGTAAATTTCAATCTCTTCCATATATTTTTTTATTGTCAATGCTATTCTTGACAAAGCACTTGGATGCAAAATATAACTTCATTTTTGATAAGTTACTTCAAAGTTACATACGAATCGCCATTTTTCTCATTTATATATATATATATATATGATTTAAACAGACTATCAGTAGTTTTATTTGTTAAAGAAAAAATTAAAAAGTTGTCATCAGTCATTGTATTAAGTGAGTGATTATATTAGTTTATACTTTATAACTCCAAACATAATTTGCAGCACTTCCTTTAAGCTTTCGACATAAACAGACATGTTTTTTTTAGTTTATGTGATGGTTGATCACTGTATTTATGTTATATTTAATGGAATAAATAGTTATAGCATTAATAATTTAACAGAAATAAGGAGAGCTGTAAGCTATTTAGAAGCTTTCTCTAAAGCCTTTCCTTTTAAAAAGCTTTTATTATATATTCTAAAAAATCAACATCTTTTGCTGAATATTATGCCCTGAACATTAATTTTTTTTAGGTTCCTAAGTGCATTTCTTAGGATTCTGCCTTACCAAAAATTTATCTAAATTGTTATGCACACTTTTTGACTTCTACTTTGAGTTCCAATGACAAATATATTTGGGTAATAATTTATTATTGCCCCTATTTCTTGCATGAGTACCTTCACTCTAGCCTGAAACATGTTCAACACTGTAATTATCTCAAATGATTATTACATTCAAAACGCTCATGTGTTTCAAGCATTAATAATTTTTTCTAGTTATTTCACAACTAAAACTTGATGAATGCTAAATTCATGCCCATTTTTGCAAAATATATGTATGCATTTTTATTATAATGCTAATACTTTCCTGACATTAGGCATGAAAATGAATTTTATATTCATGATAATTCTACATATGTATATCATAATGTCTTATTTGGTAGTAATGTCAATGGGAGTAGCCCACAAAGATTTTTCATCAGTGTTATTACTATTTATTTGAATGATTATTTATATCTATTTTTACTTTTTGGGCATAAAGAACCTTTCAAGATTTACAAATTATAGATTAAACAATTTCTGTAATTAATACTTTAAATGATGAAGTATGAAGCCTTCCCCACAAACATTTAAACAAATTAGGAAAGTGATCTTAAAATTGTTTTTATATAGATATGCACATGACATTGTTCAGCTCAATTCCTAAAATACTTCTTCATTCAAGTTTTATTGTGGGTTCTACATTATCTTTTACTATAAAATTTAAATCTGAATCTTTAGTGTATTGTCTAACTGAAATTTTTATCACTTTTGTATACATCTACAATATTTCAAATTTATTCATTTGTGATAAAACTTTGGTTTTTAAATCTGATATGGATTTCTACATTTATCTGATAGAACTTTCCAGAACTCTTTGAGAGGTAGGTGATACTCCTGAATCATTACTTATTTCTGTGATACTCCTGACTTGCTATCTATTTTCCAGAAGATACTGATTTAGTACATTTACAGCTAGAATATATTCATCTAAGGGATGATCTGTATGTTTTTGTTGATAGTTTTCCATTTACATTTTTAAAAGTTTTGTCACTATCTATCAATTTCTCATTTTTTTCTCCATCATGGCTTATCTTTCAGCAAAATTCATCAAGTATTTTTTTTACTTTTGCAGTTCATGTATCTTACATTTTCCCACTTCTACTGTGTGCTAAATACCTTTTTATACAGCAATACTATTTCCATTTGCTGAACTCATACCACTTTACCCAATTTTTTTCATTTTTTCCTCAGTTTTATTTATGAAGATCTGCTACTTTTCTGCAATAGATTTATTTTAAAATGATTTATGCTGTTTTAACTAAATCATTTTCTTTATTATTCTATTATTGACTAATTTGTCTCCCAATTTCCAGGTAAGTGGAATCAATGTACTCTAAGATTATCAATCTAAATGCGTTATCCAAGTATTATAATTGGTAAACAATCTTTATTCAATGTTATATGCTCACATGTTTATTCTTTCATCCATCACTTGGCTTGAGTGAAGAAACAATATTAATTGCATTCACATTGGCTAATTTTATTTCCAGCTATGTTAGAAATTAAATCTTTAACATTAACACCCATAAAACAATTCAACAACCTTATAATATAGATAAATTTTAATATCATTATTAATAGTAATATTTCAACATCCAGATACAAAAATATTTCTAGCACATTAGTAATGTGAAGAAATATTTAAAGTGGAGATAGGCTTTCATACTTTAAAATCTTAACAATGAAAATGAGAGCAAGATATCACAAATAGTGATAATATCCAATTTATTTACAGTGCATTTGTTTACATGTGAAATCTTTCTGTAGGCAGAGAAGTTACCATAAGTATAATTATTAAAAAGCAATTAATCAATAGGAAATTGAATTGTGGTATAAACAAAAAATGTCAAATTATCTACAAGAGTGTAAAGATCTAACTGTGTTTTAGTTCCAAGGTTTTTTAGTCTATAGATTAATATATTGTGGAAGAAATCAAAAATCTATCAATTGTAAGATTATTCTTTCTTTCTCATTTTATTTTTGTGTATGTTTGTACAGTGAAGCCAAACATTTTTTATTCCATATTAAAATTTATTTTAAATGTTTACAGTTATGTACATTTTCAATTGGAATTGTAGCAGTAACTAATACCACTGAATGTCATCATTTCTTCAACCTATACATCAAATAATCATTATAACATTAAGCTGTATTAACTTCATCAATCAATGCAGTGTTTTGACAATATTGGATAAAGATGCTGACAAGAAATTGATGATGACCATATTAAAGATCTTTGCAATCACCCATGTAAAAAATAATTAATAATGAATTAATGCAAATGGTGAATAAAAGGAAGCCAATAAAGAAAAGAAAATCAGCAAATCTTTAGGAAAAAATCTGGATATCACAAAACTGAAGGCAGTGATTTATATCACAGAGCCATGAACAGCATTTTCAAAAAAGATGGCACCAACTTAAAATCCACCAACAAATCTAAAAATGTATAAGTCAACAATTGGAATGTTTATAATATGTTGGGCAATTAGAAAATCAATTATTTATTCTAAACTTTATCCTCTTGATGTCATCAGTCATCAATACCTGGTGTACCTCATTCAAAAAATCCAAGATCATCAAAAAATTTAAAAGATAATGATAGACCTTCAGCATGAGGAAATGGTATCTGAAAAAAGTGGAAGATGAATGCTGAATGAATGGATTATAAAAATGAACAACTTTACCCAAGTGTTTTTTTTAAAAATAGACTTAAATTAAATTTATCTTACATTCATATTTTAATTGCATATCTGCATAAAACATTCAAAGCACAGTTTACACATGCATATATTGTACCTTTACCTTTTTAATATATATATACTAGGTAATGTTTTTTTTTTTTTTTTAAATGCAAATTCAAAATTAATAGAATACATTTTTTATCAACACAAACAAGCTAGTTTTTTTTCATAGAAAACCATTATAATACCTCACAATTTGTATGACTTTATTGCTTCAGGATTAAATTGTCCTTGCTAAGTGGAGTAAAGGTGTAATTGAACAATGCTAAATAAAACATAGTCAATCACTCCAACTAATTTTATTATTGTGGCACTACCCAGCTCTCAGCATGAAAATAGTTAATTCAAAGTTTTAGATATACTTCTTCTATTAAATGAACATTTTTGCACTTTTCTATCTGATATAACTTTCCCCATTTTAAGAATTTATGTTTTATGTGCTTCTTTATTTTGTACTTCGATTTGATTTTATGAAGTAATCACAGTGCAGATCTATTTATAATTTATTGAAATAAATATTTTTATCAAATATAATTATTTTTCATTGTTTTGCGTGGATTTGCATTTATTATCACCATTCATCACTACATAGTGATAAAAATCCATATCAATTTTAATTTCTTATAGAAACTTTGCAGCAAGTACACAAAATTGATTTTTTTTTCTCGTGTGTCATAGCATCAGTCGGGAAGCGAACCCGCCAACCCGGAACAACTGCTTGTAAAGCAGCCGTCGCTGACTTCTCGACCACCAATGTATTTGCCATAGTAGTTAATCTATTTTTTCTGAAAATTTCATTTCTAGATAATTTATATTTGACGTTTTGAAACATATTTGTTTTTTCAATCATTGTCTATTATGAAAATGTATTAATTACATGGTTATTTTCGAAATAAAAACGTTTATTTTATATACTAATATGTTTGCATTCTGTAAATTCCCATATTTTAAATTCAACAACATTTATTTTTCCTTTTGCATTTCTGTGTCTATTTTATTTATCATCAACGTATTTATTAGCTAAAGAATTGATATTGTTTTTGTTAAATAAATTTTTTTTATTCCAAAATATTATGTTTTTGATTTTAGTAAATTAAAAAATAATGCAAATATATATATATATATTATCAATTAATTTTCTTTCTCTCAATGATGCGACATCATGCGAGAAAGCAGCGCTTCATGCAAATGACTCCTTCATATAATATAAATATAAAATAGTATTTAAAATGTAACAAATCGTTCCTAAAAATAATCCATAAGTATATATTGATACGTGAATATTGCGTAGTTGTTGTTTTTTTTTTAATTTTATATTAAAAATTTAATATTTATATTGTAACTCTTTTGACAAAATTTTACTCAGATATTCTTATTTGATATATAAATCTCATTAGACAAAAATTACAATCAGAAATGCCTATACTTTTTATTGTAAGCTGAAACAAAAATATTTTGTTAAAATAATAATAATAATAATAATTTAAATATTTTTTTATAAAATAGTTTTTTTTTAAATATATATTTATTATATAAAAATGGTTTTTAAAAATCATATGGTCAATTGCTCGGAGGTTATATGACATTCGACGTCAAATAAACTGATCGTTACGATTCCATTTCCATGTTGCTTTTGAATGATAAGAATCAATGTAGGAACCTTTTGATCCTTAGATCTTCAATCTCATGATTGCGCTTATACGTACCAGGCATTTTCTATATTAGTCATATTTTCATTACTATATTTAATTTAACTCAAGTGTTTATTTACTCATTTTAAACTAAAAATAAAAATAGTGATTTTACAGCAAAATCAACGACACGATATTATTTTGAATATCTGTTGATCTTTTTAATTAAAGACTTAATTTCTGTCCCTCTGTAATAATTTTTAATATATTGCCGTTTAAAACTTAGGTCTATATCTTAACCTTTTTAACATTTTTTATTTTTATTTTTGAATAACCTTTTTTTTAAATCTGGTATCTGAAAGTGCCTTGAGCAATATGAAATTATTCATGCGTTTTTTTTTTTTTTAGATTGTAGTTACAAGGTTTTTCAGGGAGGGGGGAAGAGAGAAGAAAATTGATAAAAGACTGGACTATAAAAATATTTATTGGAGAAGACAATAGTAACAATATAAAATTATTTTCTGCCACAAGCTAATTTTATCTTTGGTAATAATTATTTCTAAATTAAAAATACAAGTTTATAAACAAATAACACATATATAAAATTATTTCCAAATTAAAAAATGATAATAAGTAAAAAAGACGACCACCCAAAATGTTAAAATGTATTTATTAAAAAGAATACTTATTTTATAAAATGTTATTAGGAAGAAAGATAATTAAGCTATAATCTTTCAACCTTATTGCGGCGAACTTCAAAGGAAATGTTAAAATATTTTAGATTACTGTTGTCGATAAAGATTTAATTACAAAAGGTGTAATTTATATGTAAAACCATTATAGTCTCTGTTCTCAATTCTACTTAAATAAAATAAACATAATTTACCGCATACTGTCTAGAGGTAGATAATATATGTAAATGTTTAAATAATCTTGTTTGTATTCATAACAAATACGTAAATCTGCAACATTTTCCAATATCTATTAAATAGTTTTAGAATTTAATGGGAAAAAGAAGCCACATTACGTGGTAATGGAGACAAAAATGTTAGGCAAAAGGAAAGTAGTGTTGGATAATGGCTTTGGTTTGGTCACAATAATTAAAGTAGAAATAGCTAAACCTGATTTGAATCAATGATAAATGAAAGAATTTAAAGCTAGGGGTTTCTGAATTAAATTATCTTTAAAGTTATACTTGTCAGTACCTTAGATTTCTTGTCATATGCACTTTCGATGGTTTCGCATAAGAATCATGAAATACAACAATGATTGTTAAATTGTGAATACAAACTATATGCAGTTAACATACAATATTTGCCAATTTCACTACTGTTATATTTTGATTCTTTGACCTTTTTGAAATTTCTCTGTCTCTGACTTTTCTTATCACTATTCTCTTCAAAAAATTACTTTGACTTAAGGCTGATTTTAATCCCCCCTCATGTTCCAAAAATATTGATGTGTAGACCTTATTTTAACTTTATAATAAAGATGTTTACTCATTTCTAGAACCTAGATTTTCTTTGGTCTCCCCAGTAAAGTTTAAGATACTCCTTCTTCAAAAAATTTGGAAGATTACAGGACATTGTAATATATTATAATAGAAAACTGTCTATTTTTAAGTTGAAAAATAAGTGCTTTAAGTATAAAGATGTTTTGTAACTGATTGTAAGAACATTTTTACATATCTTAATAGACTAATATTTATTAATATTATGTGCATAAGGCAATTATATCCATTGAAAAATAACTTTATAATAAGTACATATTATTGTAAAGGGACTTGTGATTAATGATTAGTAGCTTGCCCTGTCTATAACTTAGGATTCAATTCTATGCTAGGTGAATTTCAACGTTTATTCATCAGATAACCAAGTCATTAATTAAACTGGCTAATTATGCAATAATAACCTACAAATATTTACTCAAGAATGAGCAAATTTTTGAGTAATAGGAATTACATATAATATTTTATACACATTTTTGACTTTTTAAATGATGCAGATTATTAAATGTCAGAGGAATTTTTACTAATGAATTAATATTATCAATATATGTTAACAACCCTTTTAAAAGGAACCAGTTAAAAATTAAAAACATAAAGTTTCAAAATAATATTTTTGCTCAACTTTAAAATATTTATAAAATAAATTGTTAATACTGGTACAGACTAACTGATATAGACTATACTGCTATATATTATTAATATAGAAGTTTTGAAAAAATGAAGATGAAAATCAATATTGTCTCAGAAACAATGTGGGATATCTTTGGGAGCCACAGTTTGCCCACCGTTGATTTAACTATTCTTAGCTACAAATAAAAGACTTCTTAATTTATGTTACCATAAAAATAATAATGTCTAATTGGAAAACATATAAAAGTTATGATTGTAATTTAAAGATAGTGTGCTTGTTTAAACATAATAATGGAGTTCTATATATTCCACAGACTGAATAGTAACCAGATATGATCAAGATCTAATTAATTGTAATTTCCTACATATTTTAGTGAAGTGTTGGAATGGTGAACTCTGAAACTTTATTGCTGTTCTGTCTTATGACTTCTACTGGTCAAAATTCTTATAAACTCCTGAGCTATAAAGTACTTAATTATATATTGCTTGCTAATGAATATGCAAATAGCATTTTATTCTAAATGATATCTTTATTTTAGATTGAAGCATTTTAATTCAAGTTTTATATTTTATAAAAGAATTTAGTGAGTATCCAAATCATGAATATACAATTTTAATACACTTTATACAAACTATGATCAAACTTGTTTTTATAGGATGAGTAATCTAACTACCAAAAGTATAAAATCCTTATCCTTAGTAGTAAAATTCCAATTCATAGACTGGCTTTTGTCTTTATCAGTGATACATGAAATTCAAAATTAAAAAGAAAGCATATGTGCATCCAACAATTACTTTTAACTCCACTTAAACTTATAATATAGAAACTTGATATTCATATCTACCTGCATTTTGAATCCAAGTCAATCTGCTCAAACAGATATAGATATAAAACCAGTTTAGTAATTATATGCTTTAATATCTTAGTTTTTAGTTAACTGAATAATCTTTAATTAAAACTTTAGCTGATTTTATTGTCAAAGTTTTAGGTTGATAGGTAAAATTAGAGTTAAATTTATTTGCTTAATACATGTATGCATTCCTTCCTACTTTGAATTTCAGTGCTCATTGATAAAATCCAGAAATAAGTCTAAGAATGGGAGTTCAATTATTGAAGATAAGTATTTTGTATACATATAATAATCAGTGATTGTTAATATTATACAACAGGGCAGTAAAATGGGAACTGCTTTTGTTTTATATTGTTTAAGCATTTGTTGTTTACTTTTATTCCTGGAGATTTCTAAGTATAAAAACATCTTTTAATGATCTATTTTGTTCTATTTGCTTTTTACAAATTTTATTAGGCTATATAAAGATAAGGTGAGTTAATATATATATATATATTACACTTTAAAATTAATAATGCATTTTAATGCTGCCATTTTGCTTATACTTCTGACTGTTTGGCATTCTTTTTTAAATTTGTAATGGATAAAATATATATTAGATAACTCTATCTACTGAAGTTTGAAATGAGTTTCAGTATGTAGTAAAATATAAATTATAATTTGTTTTTCTTTTGTGATTTTGCTGGTGAATATTTTAACCTATAAAACATTGAACTGTGTTGCTATGACAATGATAATATTGATATAAACAATTGTTTATTATTAATTGTATTGTCTATGATTGTGAATTGACTTTATTCATTTTAAAAATGATATGTCAATAATAAAGCATATAGTTGGGTTATGTTTGAGATAATAAATTACAAACAATAGATCTAAATGTTTAATGTTTGTAGTACATTTATTGTTTTATTGGTATAATATTATATTTGAAAGATCTGTATAAAAAGTTTATTTCAATTGTAAAATGAAAGAATGTACTATTGATTATTTAATTTATGTAGGAATGAAAGGATCTCATTTGTATCTTAAAAAGATATAATTGTGAAATATTTTTTTATTTATCATTGTTTTATGTAATAAATTTTTTATTTATAAAACACTGTTTGAAATTGGCTAAAAAGTGAATAAAAGGTATTGTGATAATCACTAAGACATCTAGGGGGGAAGTTGTAAATAGAACTGAAGAGAAAAAAATATCTCTCTCTACTTTGGCTTTAAGAGAAACAAATCTAAGTTCCTTTGAGATGTTGATTTATTGAAATATGAAAATTAATTCTTAGCATTTCGAAACCATATGAGTGTTTCTTTTCTTTAAAAATAAATAATATCTACTTTTCAATAAAGAAATCTAAATGATAGCTATAGACACAAAGATTAGATTCATCTACTGATATAATTTATACATGGAGTAAAAATTGGTTCAATTTCCATAGCATCATAATGGATGAAACAAGCATTTGTTCTTTTGTAAGGTTTTATGAAGTGATTGCTTGTTAATGAAAAGATATCTACATTGCATCATTGTATATATAAATTACTGTTTGCACACTTAAATTTATATAGATCAAATATTTGGTGAATGAAAAGATAATTAGGATATTTGGAAAATATTGGAAGTAACAAAATGTACTTCAAATCTTATAGCTTTTCACAATATTTCTATTTTCTCTGGAAAAACAAAATATCATATCACGATTTAAAAAAAAATAAACACTCAAACTATGATACTATTTTTGAAATACCATATATAAAAAATATTACTCAGATCATTTGTTTATATTTATCATTATTATTGCTATATATTTTTTCATTTAAATGTATAGCATTTATTAATAAAAATATTAGTATAATCTTAGATTAAGTAGTGATCTATTTACATACCTAAATGTAAGAGAGAGAGTTGTGTCTTTCTAAGTTTGAATTTATATGTTGCAGCATAGTAATTATTATTTTAATTTAAAATATTTATTATTTTATTTATTGATTATAAATTAACTTCAGGTATATTCACTTATATTAGGAGTTAAAAAAATATTATGTCATAATAAGTATTTATTTTGTTTTGTTTCCTTATATTTATATTAACAAATAAGTAGATTTATTTACATATATATATAATCATCATTATCAATCATTATCAATGCACTGCAGGATGAACGCCTCTCCAAGTTCAACCCATTTTCTCCAATCTTTAGCTTCTCTTCTCCACATCACTACCACACACTTTCTTATTTCATCCATCCACGTCACATGTGGTGTCTTTCTGGGTCTTTTACAATCTCTTGGAATCCAGTTTAAGATTTCAATTGTCCATTTATTATCATCTCTTCTAGCAATATGTCCATCCCAACTCCACTTCAATCTTTTATTTTTTTCAATGAAGTCAGTAACACATTTTTGTTCTCTTACACATATATTGTGTTTTCAATCTCTTCTTGTTACTTCCAACACACATCTCTCCATACTTCTTTGAGTGGTCTGAAGTCTCTGTATTGCTCTTCTATTAAGTGTCCAAGTCTCAGATCCATAAGTAAGAACTGGTAAAACACATTTATTAAAAACCTTCCTTTCCAAACACATAGGCATATTTCCCTTTAGTATCAAGTTATTTCTACCAAAAGCACTCCAACCAAGTTTAATTCCATGATTAATTTCATCCATTATGTTTCCATCTGTATTAATAATCTGACCAAGGTATTTGTAACTGTTAACTTCTTCTAATTCATCATAATCAATCTTTATTTTTTTATTTTAAGAAAATCCATTAAACATTACTTTAGTCTTTTTAACATTTATCTTTAGTCCTACTTTCATCTGATAACTCCTGCAACATTTCCCACAGCTCTAAAGCATTATTTGCAAAAACAATGACATCAACTGCAAAATCTAAATGACTTAAATAATTTTCATTTATTTTCACTTCTTTAGCTTCCCATTTTAATCCACAAAATACTTCTTGCAGCACTGCTGTAAAAAGTTTTGGAGATATGGAGTCAGCCTGTCTTTCACCCTTCTTAATGTTGACTTTCCCAGTATCATTATGTAATCTAATTGTTGCTGTTGCATTTTTTTAAATTTTCTTTAAAATATGACAATATCCTGGATATATACCTTGATGATCCAATGCTTTAATCTCTGAACAAATGTTTATAGCATCAAATGTCTTTCATAATCTACAAATCTAAAGAATAATGGCAACTCATATTCTTTTGTTCTTTCTATACCTTCTCTCAATACCTGGATATGATTTACTGTACTAAAACCTCTTTTAAATCCAGCTTCTTTTTTTGGTTGGTGGAAATCTAATGCTCTCTGTAGATGAGTTGTAATTATCTTGGTAAGACTTTTGTATAAAACTGATAAAAGGCTGATAGGTTTGTAATTTCTAATATCTTTCTTATCACCTTTTTTAAATATTAATATTAATACTGCATTTTTGCAATCATCTGGTACATCTTTATCATTTAGACATTTGGTATATAACTTTGCTAAAAAAATTTCAATTTCTTCACCTGCTTCTTTTAATATATCAATTATAATTCCATCATTACCTGGAACCTTTCCTTTCTTCATACATTTAATTGCATGTCACTTCTTCTATTTAAAATTCTGGGCAATTCGGAGGTACTTGTTCTTTATCACTATATAATTCTTGATAAAAATCTTTTATCAATTTCATGATGTCATCTCTCTTTTTAGTAATAATTCCATCTTTTTTTCTTATTGCAGATATAAATTTCCTACCAATACTAAAATGTTGTTTTACACTCTTGAGACTTTTATTTTCTTCTACAGCTTTCCTTGCTAGTTCACATTTATACTTTCTTATATTATTTTCAACTCTTTTCCACACCATTTTACAAAATTTGAAATATTCAATCCTTTTTAATGCATCATTTTTGTATATCTTCATATTCATTCTTTTATTTATAAATTCTCTAGACTCAGTAGAAATTTTATTGGTCAATTGCTGCTTTTGTCTACCAGCAATCTTTGTTGCAGTTTTTAAAAGTGTATCAGTTATTTTCATATTAATTTCATTCAAATCTGATTCATGTTCAAAATCTACTAATACTTGAAACCGATTTGTAAGTTCTAATTTAAGTTCATTAGAATGTTACTGAAGATTAGGAATATTAACTGTACATATTGTTTTCTTTAATAATTTTTGTCTTTCTAGTTTTGCATTAACATGTATCTTACATCTTACTAATTGATGATCACTTCCTGTGTTAAATTTATTAAGAACCTTACAATTTTGAAATATGTATTTTCTGTTAGTCAAAATATAATCCAATTCTGCTGTACCTTCATTTGGATGCTTCCATATCCATTTCCTTTTAACATTTTTCTTAAAAAAGAATTCATAATATAAAGTTTTTCTTTTTCTGAAAACTCCACATGTCTATGTCCTCTCTCATTTCTATTACCATAACCAAAATTACTTACAGCACTTTCATCTTTCATTTGTTTACCAATTCTAGCATTAAAGACTTCCATAACAATTTTAAAATGTTGTTTGCTCTGATCAAAAACCTTTTGTACATCCATATATAAATCTTCTACTACTTCATCACTATGAGAACTTGTTCGGGCATAAACCTGAATTATCTGCATTTGGTATCTGCTATTAAGATGTATAAACAATCTTGCCACTCTGTCCCATACACCATCAATCATCACAATGTTGTTCTTCCACTTTTTGTTTATAATAAGTCCTACTTCACTTGTATTTCCAATATTTGTGCCTTTATAATAGAATACATGTCCACTTTTTATATCAATTGTCTCTTCACCTTTTCTTCTAACTTCACAAAGTTCAATAATGTCCCATTTAATATAAGACAATTCTTCTAATTCTCACAATCTTTCTTCACTTGAAAGTGATCTACAGTTGTAAGTACCTAAATAAAAAGTCATCATCAAATGGCAGCCTGGTTCCACAATCAGGGGATAATTAGCACCCTCTGACTTCAACCACCAACTGCTGTCTTGGTTGGTGACTTTACAGTCTCCTGAGAATAAGGACCATTCTTTATTTTTGTCTGTCATAATTGTATATAACTAGTGGAAAAATATTTATCATTTACACAAACATTCATTCTGCTTTATCAGGCAACTGAGAAGAAAGACCATGGTGTTTTTTGATCTTAAACTCAGAGGTAAAAAGCCAATAAACTCACCATGCTGGCTAATATGTGATGGTGAGCAGCCCATTCATGTTTGTATATTATATGAATAATCACATAGTAATAACAGCTGCAATGACAAGAACATATAGAGTGGACATTAGGAATTTGCCCTGCTTGGTTAAGAAAAAAAATACACAGTAATATATATATATATATATATGTATATTGATTAAGTATATTTTTATATGAAATATAAAAAAAAGATATATCTTGAACTCTCTCATATTTCAGAAAGTATAAATGTTGAACAACATTTTTGTATGTGTGTTACACAAAAATATGTATTTGTATTTAGGATCTAATAGGTGGAGCTTTAGGTGCAATCATCTATTTAAAAATGAAGTTAATGTCAATTGAAAACTCTTGCTTAAAGCATAATCAGATTATATGTATATATTTTAAATGTTTATTTGCCATATATGTATGATATTAATTTAGATAAATTTGTTAATAAATTAATATAAAACAAATAACCTTGCTTGGCTGTCATTCAATTTTACATACCAAATGTATTAGTTAATTGTATTTGGAGGAGGTGATACTCACTAATTGCTTATACCACATACTTCATTACCAGCAGTTATAGAAATAATTCAGAAATCAAGAATTCAGGATAAGTAAGAAAGTGTAATTCCATATCATTGTCTTAGTATTGTATTTAATATTTATTATCTGATGAGGTATAGATTTTTGTATTAATAAATTAAATGATTTGATTTCCTTAAATATTTAATATGTAATTGGAAGCTTATTGTAATTATTTTGTTAGTAACAAGTAATAGATTTACTTCAATATAAATTATAGGTGAATTGATTTGATGATTGATAAATGTGCAAATGTAATTATTAAAGATAAGTAAGGGTAGTTGCAAGGAAAGGTTCATGTACTTGATTCTAGATCAAACTAAGTTAGTACATAGCCATAAACATAATCATATTCAGTTATAAAGCTGGCAATAGTAATATATTTTATTATGTTACAAATTGGAGTGATTTTTTAATCATATTTAAAGTTTATTAGTGAGGATTGTAAATTTATTTTAATATTTAATTTTAACATTAACATTTGACTATACAATTAGAGGTTGAAGATAAGATGGCCACTCTTATCTTTATAAAGTCATAATGTTGTGTTAAGATTTGTAGTGATCACTCTCATGGTAAAATCAAGGACTCAAGGTGCATAGTAATAAGGTTAAAGCCTTATATGTATTTATGTGCTGTCCATGTGCTTAAGAATGTTTATAACTTTAAATTGATTGAAAATATTTATAATTATAAGATCCAAATAGTAAATTGCTGTGAATTGAAAGATTTCATGAATTTTCATTTTTAAATGAGGTAGTGGACTTAATTAGTGAAGAACTTACAAGCTTCACACTCTCAAATCAAAATGCTTTAGATTTGGCTATATAATTAAAAAGTAGAGTGAAAATAAGACAGCCACTCTTATTGTTATAAAGTCGTAATCTTGTGTTAAGATTTGTAGAGATCACTCTCATGGTAAAATTAAGCACTTAAGGTGCATAGTATTAAGATTAAAGCATTATATGTATTCAGTTGACTATAATAAAAGTAACAATCTTTTATATGCTTTGACAGTTATAGTTTAAAATTATAAAACTTAAATTGAATAAACATAAGAGTAATTGTATGTCATTTGACAATTGTTGGAAAAAGTATCAAATAAGAATCTATCATTTTCTTTATATTGAAACAGTTTGATCTGAGGATCGATCTTAGTTTCATGGTTTTTTTTTTCTTTCCTTGTTTGTTTTGGTTGTTTTCAAATCTTAGTATAGCAGATTTGCTATAAACCATTATTTCACGCAATGAGGCTTTGTTCATCCAAGCTACATAAACTTAAATTGTTCATGTCATGTTTTATGTAGATAATTAAATAAATCCTTTAGATAAATATTGTAAGTAATAAAATATATATATATATCGTGTGTGTGCGTGGTTTGGATACTAATATAAGATTATTTTAAAGAGAAAGAGAAAGTTTCATTGCACGAATAATTCTTAATTTTAAATAGTTAATACTTGTACAGATTTATTTTTTTTAAAAAAAAAAAACATTTCAATGTACCGACTGGATAATAAAAGTGAAATCGCTAAAGGCCAGAAAATCAAGGAAGGCAAAGTCCAAAATGAGGTGACCAATGACCAGGAGAATTGTGGGAACTTTGGCCATTTTAAATTGCATCATGTTAGATTGCATCATGTTAAATTGCATCATGCAGATTGCATCATCCTGGATTACATCATTCTGTATTGCATCATTTTTTTTTCCTTCTTGACCACTCCAAAAGAGGGGAAAACATCAGAGTAAATTTGGAGAGTGCAGAGTTAAGAAGTGATCTGTAAACTTTGATAATGTCGGGCTAGGTCCAGTAAGCTGATCCCTGTCCTGCCGATGAAACCTTCCTAGCCTGCCAAAAGATCAGGTGCTGTGATTCCAGTTGTCCAACTTTCATATGCCTATAGTTCCAGTTTCCAACCCTAAACTTTGAAAGCCTATATGTCATTATATCAAAAACCAAATGCACACCTATGTTCTAAGTAATTATCATCGCAAGAAACACGTCCGGACGAAGAAAAAATGGTAAATCTAATTTAAATGAACTTTTACTTTCTTTAATGCCAGTCCCTTATATAAGTAGATTTAAATCTGTACTAAGTATGCTAAATATTTGTAATTATGTTTTTTTGTTCTTTTGATAAAATATATATAGTAAACCTGTAGTAAACATATCCCTTTCCACCTGTTAAATTTCTTTACTCTAGTCTTTAATAACAAGTTGCTAATGACTTAAGTTTTACGATGATTTTAAATAGATATGTTATCCATCATTATATATATAATTTGGTTTTAAATTGATGTATGTGTTATAGTTTAATGAAGGATGTTTTATTCTATGCCACCGGGTAGTTAATATCTAAAATCTATTTTATCTATTTAATTGCACGTTTTCTGATACGGAGGGAAAAATAATAATCAAGGGTAGCCATTGTTGTGTTTACTACCTCCAAACAGTCAGGGGGGTATGAGATTCAGAGTATAATTAATTAACAGTTAAAGATATGATTCTCTAAGCTTATCGTGTGGTTTTAAATTACTTTATCAGACAGTTATGTGGGAAAAGTATGGTGGAATAAATAAGGTCTTATATAGATATTTATAATTTCTGCTTCGAGCATTCATTCACCATGTTACTGGTTTAGTGCTATATTTCACTTCCCATAGCTTGATTCGATGTCTAGTCCGTGATTCCAAACAAGGGAGAGAGAAATTCTCCTAGCCTCCTCAGTGGGTATGAATACTTGCCAAATGAATACTTGCCAAAGTGCGAGCCACCCAGTCTTCGTTAATACACCGCAAGCTATTACTTCTGATTATTATGTTTGTTTCATATAGCAGCCAGTCACATCACCCTATATTGGAAGATATAAGCTTATTCCCCATCCCCGTAGTACGTGATGGTTTGATTTGTTTAAAACCAACGAGGTGACCTTAATCTAATAAAGAATTTAGTCTAATAAAGATAAAACAGTTAAAGTTTTGTTTGCTCTGATTCTCATATCTCTCGTACATAATTAATCACATAAACAAATTAATTGTTTAAGTTACGCTTATATTATATTTAAAGGAAATCATCATGATATTTCCTGCACTGGTCATAGATAAAATGATTTTAAAGCAAACCAAAATATTAAATGCAATGTTGTCCATCAATTACATATGTATAGATTTCCGTTAAAGACTAGAAGTAAAATAAGTAATGTTGTATATAACAAGTAATTATATTGTGTTTAAATTTTATCTAATCGTAAGAATAATTATTAAACATTTGTGTAATCTAGTTGTCTCTCTCTTCATTAAATAATTATTTTACCGTCATTTGATTACTGTCTGTATCGACAATACGAGAATATATATATTGCATTGATTGTATCTAGTGTTGAGCATCCACCGCTCAGTTATATATAGATAAGTTAGGCAGAATTATTGTCTGTGTTCCCACCGAGATAGTGTTAGGTGATACCATGTACTATGGATTCTGTTATACCTCAGTCACTTGTGTGCAGGGTTTGGGTTTGAACTCGGTTTGCTTTCGGATTTAGTTCTGGAATCAGTCTGAGTTTCAAGTCGGTTTCGCTGTGTAGTTGATGGGTTGCGGTTGACCGGTACAATATATTGTTATGATTGGATATTGAAAATCTTAAAGTTATTTAATAGGACAATTTTATTTTGTAGTATTTTAAGTTGGTGAAAGTAAAATGATATCTTAGATTAAATGATTTTGTATTGATTGACTTAGTTAATTACTCTGCTGTTAATTTTTGTTAGATTTAACTCTGTTTTAATTCTCATTCATGTCATTTGCAGTTTGTGTGCATTGTTTGCACCATCTCTTGGTCAATTTTGGTTGCATTTTTTTCATTTGAGGTTTATTTTATAGGAAATTTAAAATTTAAAATTTTAGTTCTAAAAACTCCACATATAATGATATATTTTGAAAAAAAATCAATTTTCATTGCTGTGTATTGGTGTGTAGATCAGCCTCTTTTCTCTCATTGGATGGCTTCCAACTCTGGAAATTGTGCCACAGGCATTTCTAAATGACAAAGTCAGAAATCAAATCAAAATGTTTTACAAGTTCATAATTGAGTCTGAATGTAAATAAATATATTTATCATAATGTTTTACATTCATAATTGAAATATAAAGTTTGATTCAAAAAATTTTAAATTTTACAAGGAAAATAAGTTTGCAAAAGTGACAGCTCTTCAAGATGAGTGGTTGAACACTACTGACTGTAATTTCATATCAGGCATTTTTAAATGACAAAGTCAAAAATCAAAACAAAATGTTTTATGCATTTATAATTGATTTTGACAATAAATAAATATATTTTTATCATATTTTTTACATTCATAATTAAAATTTTACATTACTTTATCAAAATATAAAGTTTGATTCGAAAAATTTTAAATTTTACAAAAAAAAAAAGTGTGGAAATGTGACCGCTCCTCAAGAAAAGTGAATAACATTGACTGCTCTAGCATTTACATATATTGGTTAAAATATAATTTTTTTATTCTACCACTGGCTATTTTTTAAACATTTTTCTTATATTTTGAAACTATTCTGTCTATTTTAGATTAATATTTTATCAATAGAAACCAACTGGAAAAGAAACTGATGAATAATAGTTCTCAGATTTAAATAATGGACCAATACAAAAATTAGACAAGGGTTTTACAAGTTGATGTGGACATCAAAAAGGTGAAAAATAGTATATTAGTGAAATATCAAGGTTGAGTTAGCAGTATTATCATTTTATTTTATGATTACAAATCAATTATTGACTTATATTTTGTCAGATATCATTGATACATTAAACTTTTTAGAACATATTTAGTTTATTATATTATTCATCCATGAATTGTTTCATTTAAATATAAATATAAATAATATTTGACTTTTGGTACAAGTTTGTTTTATTATAAATAGTATATTGATTCATGAGAAATATTAAAGGGTATCTTTGTAATTCTTTGTCATTAATTTGATTCTATTATAAGGGATTTATATAATATACATATATTTGTTATTTATAAGACGACAATATTTAGTTCTATTGCTTTGTCTTTGACTTATTGCAAATAATGCTTATCTTTTATGGTAGTTGGAAGCAATGTTTTATTTATTTCTATTTGTTCTAAATATTATTGAAATTTATGGATATAACAAAGATTATTAATATTATTTATTAACTTTCACAATAAACTGAATCAGATATGAAATAGAAATAAGATAATAGCAAATCCATGTATTTACACAGTCACATGGTCACTCCTCAAGAAAAAATCAATGTTATAAACACACATATATTTTTTTTACAACCTTAGCCATCTATAAAAAATCAAATCAGAAATGAACAAATGAACATATGATGATTAATCAATAAACAATTTTAAATTGGGTTTGTCAGATGTTGGTGACATGAAATCAATGTGGAAAAAATTCGAACTCAATATTTAAACATTTAATTAATACTGAAACCATAACCATTTGACCTTTTAAAATTGTAACCCTCCCATGACTTAGCAAAATGTATGCCCAAGTATTATGTATCTAAACAACATAACTACCATGTAAATAAACAATATAATCAATGTAAAATTATGAAAAAACAATATACTCGATGTAAAACCTTTTAATGCAATAAAGTTCCTTTTTGAAACATAATAATAATAGTAATAATAATAATGACCCATTATGCACCTTATGTAATGCGGCAAAAGAAATTTAACAACATCGCTTTCAGAAGTGTCAATCCCTCAACCAAATCAGGACTATTATGCTAAATATATATAGATGACCAGTTGCAACTTTATAACAATTAATTCAATCCTATCAAAAGATATGCCCTCCCACAGCACATGCAACAACTTTCACCCTGTGTGCATACTCACTGCATCTTTACCATTAGCAACAACACCAGAAGACATTTAGTTACATTAATTGATAAGCTCCAATAAATCAAGGCTGGGGACAACAAGTCTGCACCTCCGGATATTTTTGCTGCCACCTGGTCACTGCTTAAACAACCATCCAATCTATAATAGGTCATAATCCGACAATAATCTCATTGAATAGCATTTAATGGTACCATCCGTTACTCTCAATAAAAGTCACCTTCACTAACTGCCTTTAATTCCATCCACCATTGGACTATAGAATTTGTTTCATATCTATCACATTTTGTTGATTGTCTCCATGTGGAATTCTACTCTGAATTAACATTATTCATTGTACAGCACCCATGCCTTGATTTTGTGTTACATAAATTACAAGTTGCCATCCTATTATGCTACAGGATTAACAAATAAAAAAACAACAAACAAGATTAACTTAGTGACTGTAAATAACTTTTTAATATGACACCAGATTTGCACCTGTAACCCTTGCAATCAGTATTATGTAATGCTGTATAACCTAAAGGATTAATAAATATTATTGTTGAAACATAATAATAATAATAATAATAATAATAATAATAATAATAATAATAATAATAATAATAATAATAATAATAATAATAATAATAATAATAATAATAATAATAATAATAATAATAATAATAATAATAATAATAACAACAACAACAATAATAATAATAATAATAATAATAATAATAATAATAATAATAATAATAATAATAATAATAATAATAATAATAATAATAATAATAATAATAATAATTTTTATTTTTATTTTTTATTTATTTATTCATTATGAAACAAACAATAAATGTATAATACAGTGAGATAAATTCCATACAAGAAAAATTTTGGGTGAGGAATTTAAATGTAACAATTAAAAACACTAATAAAATACAAAAAAAGGATAAATATAACATAAAACATTAAAATCACATAGATATTACATTTGGCAATTCAATCACAGCAGTAAATAATTACAACATAACATACAGTATAAACAAAAAAAGAAACAAATAAAATAAAGCTAATGCTTAGCATAATATAACCAGTGCCAGAAGCAATTTTTAAAAATCAAATAACTAGTGTTCATTAAATTCACAGAACAATCTCTTATAAACATATTAAATAATTTAGGACCATTATAACTAAATTGCTTCCTACTAGATGTTTTAAGAAAATTAGGTAAAGCTAGCTGATATTTAGTAGATAAATGAGTATTTCCAACAGAAGATTTAGTATCCAAATGAAGTTTCCTACAATAAATATCAAGAATCACTGTATATTTATACAAATGGAAAACATCTAGTATATTTAACATGGCATAAATATCTTTAACAGATGTGGTATGTGATCTACCAAAATGATACGCATTGTATAATTCTGTAAAGCAGACAAAGTAGTCACTGAAAAAGTAGAACAGTTCCTCCAAACTGATATATTATAACATAATAAGCTTTGATAAGAAGAAATATATAAAGTGATCAAAGCTGACCGAAGAAAAAATTTAGATAAGTAGAAAAACATATAATTTAATTTACATAAACAATAACAAAGAAAGTCAATATGGTTTGACCAGGATAGTCTGGAGTCAACAAAAACACCTAGATAGCAAATATTAGCAACAAATGGAATGTTAGCACAAGTACAAGTGCTATTACAATGCGAAAAATACTTATTACAAATAGTAATGTTAAGCTAATGAATATTTGACTTATAAAAAAAATTAATAGCTTTTGTTTTACACAGATTAATTGATAAATTATTAAATGCTAACCATTTACTAATTAGGATTAAATCATCATTAATTATTTTTTCAACAAAATTATATGAAACTGCATCTGCAAAACCATAAATCTTAGATTCTAAAGGTAAAGAAAACAAATCATTTATATAAATTATAAACAATAATAATATAAATTATAAATAATAATAATGTTACCAAGCAGAAGAGACACTACATCACCTCATATACCAGTGTGTGGGCTCTAACTCAAGCATGACAAATTATGTGTAATGCCTACACAAAACCTGGTACCATGATCAATCAAATACTTGTTCATTTCTGGGAAAGATCAATACTCAGCATTAGAGCAGCCACATTTATCTTAGATGCATACTGGTGCAGCATATGTACTTTCTTGATTGGAAAAAACACCAGATGCCACCCATCTACTTTGAAAAACAAATTAGTACACATTCAAAATAGAGATAGACTAATAACCAGTTTTCATTTATATGCGGCAACTTGGTCTCTGTTAAAACAGCCATCAATGTTGTAAGTAATGAATGAACTAAAAAATAATGAACAGTGCTTTTTTAATTGAAACATTTATTTCTGGAATACCCATTAAATATCCCCCCAATAAAAATGTAATCTCATAAAATTAATATATGTAATAATACCAAATAATTCAATGCAAACCTATGTAAAAACAAATGCAAACAATGTAAAAAAAATTTGAGATAATAAAGTGCCTTTTGAGACATAATAATAATAGTAATAATGATGATGATGATAATAATAATAATAATAATAATAATAATAATAACAACAACAATTCATTTCATTTCAATTTATTTTTTGTATTTTATAAGGTTTAAAATTGTCAAACTTTTACAAAGAGAAAAACTAGATGTAAAATAAAAGTGGATGTGCTTTAAAATTAACATTATTATACTTACATAAATGTAATGTTTCTTACATTCTAGTTTCAATTGTATTTAATATGTTGTCCTATTTTTTAACATTTATACAATTTAATAACTTATGTATTCTTTGTAAAATAGACTGAATGCTATAATGTTCTAGGGGTTGTAATTCCATTTACTTATGGTATTTTGTTTTATAAATTTAATTTGTTTGTATATTTATTTGTTTGGATTCAACCTTGTTACTGACTTTATAATGTACTTCTAGCAAACATTTTTTTACAATTTTTGTACTTATGTTAGGTATTAATGACAATGTAATGTGGCAAGAAATATATTACAGTTGTCCAGCCTAATAGCTTGGCAGGTTAAATTTCAAAGTGCATTAATATTGGTTCAGTAAATTTTCAATGATGCACATTATTTTATGGTATATATATATTTAAAGAAATATGTTTGATTAAATTTCATGACTGATTTACAAAAAAACATTTACTATTGATTTTATTAATATTGAGGCTTGAAGTATTACATGGGTATTTGTATAGAAATAGTGTTGGTAGTCTTTATGCTTTAAATTGCTTTTCTTCATAACATTTAACATTAGAATTAACACAATATTGATGTATTAATTCATAAGCAGTTTTTAGAAAGTCAACACTTTTTAATAAGTGGAAAAGTCAAATTTATTTAATCCAGTCTCTACATATTTGATGTATTTGGGTCTTTGTAATCCAGTTTTGGAAAAATATGTGACTTTATTTTGAGAATATTTTAGAAATATCAAAAAATAATGATTTGTTTGTATTATTTCACTTAATTATTGCATTATAATTATTTTTAAAATGTATATATGATTTCACTTTTATTTAATATGTTTTAATTTTAAAAATAGATGTTACCAAATTCTAGTATAACAGTAACAAAAAAACCCACAGCCAATATGATGGCAATGTCTTGCAAAACTGATCACTAATACCTTTGCAGATGGCATGTTAGAATCTTTTCAAATATTCTAAAACTATAAATGCCATTTTTATTTGTAAAAAAGAATTTTATAGATTTATCAGTGGCTTACATTTATTCATTAAATTTTAAAATTATATTTCAATCAATGAAGATTTTATTGATTTTTTGGAGTCACTTGCCTGACATTGGGTACTCTTTCATTATTATTTTTGTCAATATTTACAAAAAATTCGAATGTTCTTTTTTTTCATAGGGGAACTTATATTTCTAAAAATTCAAATCCTATTTATTTAATTTTAATATAAAATAAATATTTAATTTTAAAATCAAATCTTAAACAATGACAAAATCTTCCACCAGAGCTAACAGTCGAAAAGTAAATCCTTTTAGATAGTTAATTAAAATAGTAAAAAAAGGAAAATGGATGAAATCTTAATTTCATTTAGTTGTTAATATAAAGCTTGCTTCTTTTTAAGAGATTGCTTTCAAAAGCCCAAAAACCTTGTAATATACAACACCACCTATAAAATATCACCAGACCTTAAACTTTATACTGAATTGTTTTTTTTTCTCATCTGAACATCTGTCCAGTATATATATATTGTTGATTCTGCTGCTATTATGCCTTTTTAAAATTTTGTAGTATATCTTGATCTCATAGAAGTGACTCAGATAATGGTAGTAAATAAAACTGTATAATTTCCAACATGTACTTTCTGTTTTTACAACATTCTGCATAGATATCCTTCAGATAATGACACAAGCACTTAGCCAATTCTTTCTAAATTTTAAATGTGAGAATAACTTTGTAATTTGATTCTCCACTACTATCTGTTTATAATATGAATTTAGTTTCCATCATCAATATCTTCATTATTTTCAACTATTATTTCATGATGGTCTGTTTTAATTTAATCCATGATTTTATCCTCTCTCAACCATCTCACCATCAATTTACTTATTTTATCAAACGATCTCAAATCTATTATATCTTTTAAGACTTTTCCAAACTCTTGGACCTAATTTCAGGTTTCAAATGTCTGCCAATTATCATCTAGTTTAGCAATATGTGCAGTTTCCATAAATCAAACAATATTTATAAAACAATACATCCATAACTTTTTAAAGTTCATTTTCTTATCTAACAGCAGATATTAGATTTATATCTCAAAATCTATTAATGCTATTATGAGATTAATTATTTTATGAATTAAATTAAATAGATCATTAAAAGATAATTTAAGAAAGTAGTCGATCAGGAAATATTATATATAAAAAACATCACAGTTTAAAGGTTGATTTTTATATTTAATATATAAAAAAATTATTCACACAATATTCATCATCATCATCATCATCATCAACCATTATCAATCCACTGCAGGATGAAGGTCTCTCCAAGTTTAATCCATCTTCTCCGATCTTTAGCTTCTCTTCTCCACAACACCCCTGCACATTTTCTTATTTCATCCATCCATCTCAAATGCGGTCTCTTTCTGGGTCTTTTACAATCTTTTGGAATCCAGTTTAAAATTTCAATTGTCCATCTATTATCATCTCTTCTAGCAATATGTCCAGCCCAACTCCATTTCAATCTTTTAATTTTTTCAATAAGGTCAGTAACACCTGTTTGTTGTCCTACCCATACATTGCGTTTTCGATCTCTTCTTGTTACTCCCAACATACATCTCTCCATACTCCTTGGAGTGGTCTGAAGTCTCTGTATTGCTCTTCTATTAAGTGTCCAAGTCTCAGATCCATAAGTAAGAACTGGTAAAACACATTTGTTAAAAACCATCCTTTTCAAACACATAGGCATATTTCCTTTTAGTATCAAGTTATTTCTACCAAAAGCACTCCAACCCAGTTTAATTCTATGATTAATTTCCTCCATTATGTTTCCATCTGTATTAATAATCTGACCAAGGTATTTGTAACTGTTAAACTTCTTCTAATTCTTCATAATCAATCTTTATTTTCATATTTTGAGCAAATCGATTAAACATTACTTTAGTCTTTTTAACATTTATCTTTAGTCCTACTTTTCTACTTTCATCTGCTAACTCCTGCAACATTTCCTGTAGCTCTGAAGCATTATTTGCAAAAACAACTACATCATCTGCAAAATCTAAATGACTTAAATACTCTCCATTTACTTTCACTCCTTTAGTTTTCCATTTTAATCCACAAAATACTTCTTGCAGCACTGCTGTAAAGAGTTTTGGAGATATGGAGTCACCTTGTCTTATGCCTTTCTCAATGTTGATTTGTCCAGTATCATTATGTAATCTAATTGTTGCTGTTGCATTTTTATAAATATTTTTTTAAAATATGACAATATCCTGGATCTATACCTTGATGATCCAATGCTTTAATCACTGAAGAAATGTGTATAGAATCAAATGCCTTTTCATAATCTACAAATCCAAAACATAATGACAACTCATATTCGTTTGTCCTTTCTATGACTTCTCTCAATACCTAGATATGATCTATTGTACTAAAACCACTTTTAAATCCAGCTTGTTCTCTTGGTTGGTGGAAATCCAAAGTTCTCTGTAGACGAGTTGTAATTATCTTGGTAAAAATTTTATATAAAACTGATAAAAGGCTGATAGGTCTGTAATTTCTAATATCTTCTTTATCACCTTTTTTTAATATTAATATTATTACTGCATTCTTCCAATCTTCTGGTACATCTTTATCATTTAGACAATTGGTTTATAACTTTGCTAAAATTGTTTCTATTTTTCACCTGCTTCTTTTAATATATCAATTATAATTCCATCATTTCCTGGAGCCTTTCCTTTCTTCATACACTTAATTGCATGTCTCACTTCTTCATTTAAAATTCTGGGCAATTCGGAAGATGTAATAGATATAGGAGGTACTTGTTCTTTATTACTATATAATTCTTGATAAAAATCTTCTACCAATTTCATGATGTCATCTCTCTTTTTAGTAATAATTCCATCTTTTTTTCTTATTGCAGACATAAATTTCCTACCAATACCAAAATGTTATTTAACATTTTTGAGACTTTTATTTTCTTCTACAGCTTTCCTTGCTATTTCACAGTTATACTTTCTTATATCATTTTCAACTCTTTTCCGTACCATTTTACAAAATTCGAGATATTCAATTCTTTTTAATACATCATTTTTATATATCTTCATATTCCTTCTTTTCTTCATAAATTCTCTAGTCTCAGTAGAAATTTTATTAGTCAATTGCTGCTTTTTTCTATCAGCTATGTTTGTTGCAGTTTTTAAAAGTGTATCAGTTATTTTCATATTAATTTCATTCAAATCTAAATCATGTTCAAAATCTCCTAGCACTTGAAACCTATTTGTATGTTCTAATTTAAATTCATTAGAATGTTTCTGAAGATTAGGAATATCAACTGTAAATATTGTTTTTCTTAATAATTTTTGTCGCTCTAGTTTTACATTAACATGTAACATACACCTTACTAATCGATGATCACTTCCTGTGTTAAATTTATTAAGAACATTACAATCTTGAAATATGTATTTTCTGTTAGTCAAAATATAATCCAATTCTGCTGTACCTTCATTTGGATGCTTCCATGTCCATTTCCTTTTAACATTTTTCTCAAAAATGAATTCATAATATAAAGTTTTTCTTTTTCTGCAAACTCCACAAGTTTATGTCCTCTCTCATTTCTATTACCATAACCAAAATTACCTACAGTAATTTCATTTTTCATTTGTCTACCAATTCTAGCATTAAAGTTTCCCATAACAATTTTAAAATGTTGTTTACTCTGATCAAAAGCCTTTTGTACATCCATATAAAAATCTTCTACTACTTCATCACTATGAGAACTTGTTGGGGCATAAACCTGAATTATCTGCATTTGGTATCTGCTATTAAGTTGTATAACTAATCTTGCCACTCTGTCCGATACACCATCAATCTCCACAATATTGTTCTTCCACTTTTTATTTATAATGAATCCTACTCCACTTGTATTTCCAATATGTGCACCTTTATAATAGAGTATATGTCCACTTTTTAAATCAATTGTTTCTTCTCCTTTTCTTCTAACTTCACAAAGTCCAATAATGTCCCATTTAATATAAGACAGTTCTTCTTCTAATTCTTGCAATCTTCCTTCACTTGAAAGTGATCTGCAGTTGTAAGTACCTAAATAAAAAGTCATCATCAAATGGCAGCCTGGGTCCGCAATCAGGGGATTCTTAGCACCCTCCACCTTTGTCCACCAACCGCTGCCTTGGTTGGTGACTTTACAGCCTCCTGGGAATAAAGGCCATGCTTTATTTTTGTCTAGCATAATTGTATATATGTATTGGAAAAATATTTATCATTTACACAAACATTCATTCTGCCTTATCAGGCACTGAGAAGAAAGACCATGGTGTTTCTTGATTTTAAACTCAGAGGTAAAAAGCCAATAAACTCACCATGCTGGCTAATGCGTGTTGTTGAGCAGCCCTTCCATGTTCGTATACTATATGAATAATCACATAGTAATAACAGCTGCAACGACAAGAACGTATGGAGTGGACATTAGGAATTTGCCCTGCTCGGTTCCTTTAAGGCCTCCAAGAGGAATCAAAGAGTCTCCTTTCAGTTAATAACAAACTCCTTTCTGCAGCCACACAATATTATTATATGTGGACATATCCACCTTTTGTTATTAACACAGGTATATATAATTTTATTTTGATGTAACCATTACTCCCGGTAAAATGTTTAATGGACTACTGAAGGCTCATTAATGTGATGCACATACAAATCTAATGCCTACAAATTTCTATTAGGATATTTAAAACTTTAGGGGTCATTGTGTAGCATCTAAATGAATGGAAAAATCGTGGCTATTTGTTAATGTTTCACAAATTAATGGAAAAATCGTGGCTATTTGTTAATATTTCACAAATTATTTGTGTAAATATTTATCTTCATTAATATGACTTAAAGGTTTTTTTAAAAAAATGTTGAAATGAGTATTAAATGTGACAAAAGGAAATTGATTCATATTCCTAGGGTTAAAGGTCATGGCCAAAAGTCAAAAAAGTAATTATTTAATACAGCAATGATGACATTAAGTAAATGTTTTGAAACGGTAATATTTTAAACAATCGAATTTATAGACATTTTAATTTTATACCTAAATATAGAAAAAAGAATCTTTGTAGATTTTGTTCTATGATACAAAAAATTATTAAGATGTTATTTATATTTATATATAATCACACAAATATATATTTATCCACAATATATATATGTCTTGCCTGGATTAGTTTAGTGATCGAGAAACAAACTTTGGAGCTGAAGGCATATGGATTGCGACTTAGTTATGATAGTTCTGGTGCTGATGTTTCATATAAATTCTCGGCTGTGAATTATTCGATTACTATTTTAAATATATATAAAAGTATAACGCATACGCTGATAAGATTGCAATTATTTTATCAATAAACTGTCTCATGTGTTTGCACGATAGACTCAGGCCCCATTAATTGAATCAAAAGTAAAGATGGAAATTTGTTTTATGGCTGAAAAAATATCCGAGAACAGTCAGCCTGTTTTTTATCCTGCCCATAACCAGACCATAATTAATCATGTTAATGACTTAGAAAGTAAAACAGTCTTATTTAAATTTGTGCATTTTTACTACCCTAGCTATTAATTGAGATGAGAAAAACCACAGGTTTTGAACTCAAGCCATTTTCTTACATACTTATATAATTCAAACATTAGATCATAGTTATATAATTTGGAAATATCAATTATATAATAACTGTAATTATCTTTGTTTTTATGTAAAGATGAGCGGGTAAATAATGTATCACATGGCTTTCTCATATATTATTAATATTTTTTCTAAGATCAGTAATTCATTTTATTTAATTTATTCCAGAGACATCTGTTTTAAAGTTGAGAAATCACTGAACATTATATCTTTAAATTATTATCCCCCCTCTCTCACACTAGTTTCTGGCTATTGGACAATTTCCAAAAAAGTAAGAGATGATATACACACTAAGCAATTCGTCTCCGAATTTACAAAAAAGTTGTTCTTTCTTTTTTAGATAGGAATTTGTTTATCCACTGGTCAATAATTGGTGAACAAATTAGATTAATTATGAGCCATCGACCTGGAAAAAATACGCTTCTTTAAATTCATTATAAGTATGTGTGTTTGTGTGCAGGTTCCTTAAAAAAACAATAAAAGAGAAAAGAATGCTAAATAAATCAATATTTAATGTAGCCTCTATTAATTAAGTCGCAACTATTTTTCCAATAATCTTCTCCACTTATCTTGGGGAAGAAGTTAAAATAATAAAATTTAACTACATTTAAATTCTGTAAAATCTGAATACCATCCAGTTATTTCAATAATACAAATTAAATTAGATTATGCTATAAAAATATTAAGACAAATATTTTAAAATGATCGTGTGCAGTTATTAATCATAATTAAACATATTACAAATTTCATTATATTCATTATATTGTATACATATACACATGTTATTTATTACATTGTTAACAATATGTAATAATTTCAATGATAATGTTCTCATGTGTTGGTTATAGCAATGCACTGTTATACTCAGGAGTTCATATAAAGTTTAAGTATTGGAAGTGATTGAGCTGAGTATAATCATTAGACCTTATCTGTCCCTGCACCTCTGCATCAAAATGTTCAGGGAAAATTGACATACAAGCTCTTGCAAAGTTTATTATTTTATTAATTGTGTGTTTTTAGCATTGTATTGATTAGTAAAAAAATATTGGTTACTTATTCACAAGTCAATTAAAATGAGTAGAAATTAACTCTATCTGTGTGAAGTTAATTTGTTAACCATTGTATAACCTCTAAGCATGATTGAGCGCGAATCCTAATTAATATTATTTAATGGATTTATTATTCTTATATAAATTGGGGAAATGAATATAAATTAATTTATGATAAAACAAATCTGGCAATAGAGGGCAGTGCATTAATATAAACAGCACTTGCAAAGTTTATCAATCCAATGATTATGAACATATATTGTAATAGGTAGATAAAATGTTTGGAATATTGTGATTAAAGCAGAGAAATTGAAGATATTAATATCCCAGATGATAAAAGTGTAGTTATATTTTAATGCATAGAATCATGATAATGCAAGATGAAGAAAAAAAACACATTAGAATGTTTCTTATTATAGAGTAAAAGCATATAAATTGTTAATAAAATTTGTGAGAAATTTATATATATATATATATATATATATATATATATATATATATATATATATATATATATATATATATATATTATAATTGAGAGATGAAGAAGTAAATTACATATTTAAAGAAGCATGCTAAATTATGGTCTTACAATTAAGATAAAACAAAATAAGTAAATAAAAAGTATTTCCAGAAGAATAAAGAGCAGATTTGCAATAATATAGAAGTATTACAAATTGATCAAAAGACAAATCAGAGATGCTAAAATTATTGAAGATAATAAATTTGGAAATAAAAAATGAAAGTTTTGTAGTACTACTACTGCTACTGCTACTACTGCTACTACTACTACTACTACTACTACTACTACTACTACTACTACAACTACTACTACTACTATGACTACTATGACTACTACTACTACTACTACTAGTTTTAAAAATTACTTTATTAGCATAAATTATGTTACAATTGTTACATCATTATTGGCATTATATTTTTACATGTGTAGACTTGAATGCTTGAAGTTCTATTAGGAGTCCTATGGGGAATAATGTTCAGTAGTAGACACTAAAATGCTGATTTGGCAGGAGTGTGTACAGTTCTGAAGTGGCTGGTGAAACTTGAGTTCATTTTTATTAACAGTTATTAATTATTGTTGCACTGATTGTGATTTTTAATGGTATTTGGGAATTTAATTAGGCTCCAGGTGGATGTAACTGTATCAGTGGGAGCTATTAGTATTGGTGCAAAGTGAGATTGAACACGAAATGGCACCCCAGGAACCATAGTGTGAGCAAGAGAAAAATTGTGGTTCTAATTGCAGTAAAAAAGCCTTGGGGAATGTTTTCAATTAATGTTTGAAGTGTGGTTTTTGAGCTGCAAGTGATTGTGGAGATTAAGTCTCTGTAAGTCTGCAGGGTAGGACAGGTGTGGATGAAATAATTCATGGTTTTATTTTGTCTATGACATAGAGAGCAAATTGGGTCAATGTTGGCATATTTCATTTTGGTTGTCAGGAAAGAATTGGTTGGTAGGGCACTGAGGTTGATTTTAATAATAAAGTCCAGATATTTTGACTCAAAGTACCAAAACTTAAATTTTGAAATTAGTGATTTGTTTGTGACATCGAGGATACTGCTTGTATTTAGGAGAGAATCTGAATTGTTGAGAGAATAATGTGCTTCCCAGTAATTAATTTTTGTCAATGATTTATCCTATGATTTATTGAACTTAATATTAATTTTGGCGAATTGATTTATGAAATTTATTTTTCATTGTTGGAGGGGTATCAGATTGGAAAATAAAAAAATTAGTAGATAGGTTAACTAGAGTGTTATGGGATTTTTGATGGTAGAAGGTTGTGATTGAGTATAATGATAGGCCATTGTATTTAATATGTTTCTGTAGGCTATTGATACTAATGGAGGTAGCTTTCTAATTCCATATTAGCTTCATAGATAAAGAATTGATTTTTTTAAAAAAATTGTTGGTGAATTTTATGACTGGTGCATAATAATGAATTTTTGGGAGTATTAACATGTTGATTAGAGAAATTTTGCTATGTATTGATAGATAAGCTTTGGTTAATGAATTAATTGTCTTTTCTATTGCTGGCAGTAACTGGTTCTGTATTGTGCTTCTCATGGCATTAAGTGAGAGATGAAAAGGAATTCCAAGAAAGTTGTGTGGTGTGGTTTTGGTTAGAGATGCAATTGGCTGGCCAGTGAAAATGTTCCATATTGCTGTTTTTTCCTTGTTGAATTTGAGTGCACGTGTTAATGAATAGTTTTCAAGAATGGCTTGTAATTTAAGAAGTGAGTTCTTAGAAGGCATGGACACTACTGTATCATCCATGTAGGATAGATGGTTTATTTGCTGTTTCAAGTCTCCTATATATATATATATATATATATATATATATATATATATATATATATATATATATATATATATATATATATATATATATATATATATATATATATATATATATATATATATATATATTCCAGGTAGTTTTGCTTCTATTTCAGCAAGTAATGGATTGATATAGGTAATGAAAAGCAGTGAACTCAGAGGGGATCCCTGTGGGATGGAGGTGTGGAAGATGAAGCTTGGAGAAATCTTGCCATTGAGTGTAATATGAATTTCTCTATGGTGAAGTACATTTTCTAGTATATACATTAGAGGTAAAGGAATGTTGTGGCAACCTATTACTTCCAGTAGTTTCAGAATTGGAACTGAATCAAAAGATGCTTCAATGTCAAGCTGAATCACCACTGACCCAGTTTTGTTGGTTAGACTGACTTCATCTATTATAGTTTTAAACAGGACAAGCACTTCGAGTATGGAACTGCCTTTTTTAGCAAACTGATATTTAGAAATTTTTGGGAGTATTAAAATATCTGTTGGATTGATGTTTTTATATAGACTCAGGTTAAATTAGGCAATGTTTGTATAAACCAGAGCCGCTGCTTTTTTCACTGTAAAATAATTAAAAATGGAGATTTTCCAGTATTTTTTAAATAACAAATGTAAATCCATCTCTGTAAAATCTCGGTAGCAATTTTTAATTTGTGCTTGGAGTACTAGGGGGCGATCAATATCAATGTAGCAAAGAATTCGATTACCGAGGAATTTAATATTATTTTGAAATATTCTTTTTGTTTTTTGTTGTGAAATTCTAAACATAAATATCTAATATTAGGGAACAATAATACTTTATAAATATAGCTCCACAATTTTTTTTCGTTCAATAATTGATAAACCTCTTCTGTGGGAAATCTGCTTAAATTGCATTTAGGATTAGTGATGGTTATATTATGGTTTTGTCATTTTTAGATTTTTTAAATGATTGGAGCAAACTGGTTGGTATGGTTTTTTTCAGCATAATGTGGTGAGATTCACCTATATCATCATCTTGTATTTGTTCCTCAAAATCATCCTCTAGACTGAGAAGTTCTGTGATATTTTCTGAAGCTGCCTGTATGTTCTTGCTCAATTTTATTTTTGAATTTCCAACTGCTTTCGCATAAGTAAATTCATTATTTATTTGTGTATTGTAGGTAGTTGCATTGAATGATGTTTCACATAAATTACTATTGATTGGGTTTGTGTTATTTGAGGAAGGTTTCTTAGCTTAGATAAAAATATCACCTACATGGGGCATTAAAAAATACTAAAACCTCACTGATCTATCAGTTAGACATGGAAATCGAGTTTCAAGGGCTCACCAGCAACACAAATAATTTTCCTGATTTGCCCAATTAGCTTGTTATTTGAGTGTGAAGTAAATCCGTTGTCCAATGAGATACTACTACTACTACTACTACTACTACTACTACTACTACTACTACTACTACTACTACTACTACTACTACCACCATGACCATGACCACTACCACTACACTTTCCACCACACCACCACTACTACTACTACTACTACCACTACTACTACTACTACTACCAGTACTACCACTACTACTAGTTTTAAATCAGCTTTATTAAGTATAAAATGTTGATTTACAGAGTGAAACAAGAGTAAACTACATTATTTCATCATTTACATTGCATTTTACATTGTAAAACAATTACTGCAGTGGTAACAGTCAGTAATATAGTCAAGTTTTATGACAATTAGAAAACCTGCAAAAAAAAACAGGGGCAACATATACTCATGACAGTTATGTTAATTTCATTTTGATGAGTTTAAATTTAGTAAACAAAATGTTTATTCTTGATTATGTTATTCTGTAGACCTTCGAATTATGTTTCATTATTGGTAAACTACGATCAGTTGTTAACAATAGCATATTTTAATACTATTGCTAATCATAGATATCATGAATAAAATAATAAGTAAAAATATATAGAGTAAATAAGAAAAAATCAAAACAACATAAATAAAAACAAAAAAAGAAAAAGAATATTGATTTTTTTTTTATTTAAAAAAATGTTATTAGAAAAGGATACAACTTAATATACAATTTAATAGAAAAAGAGAAGTATAATTAATGAATGAAAAATGGGTCTAACATTAGATATCTTAAATTTGATACTCTTGTATATTCTGGATGAGAATCCATAAAATGTGAAACATATAATTTGTCTTAAAAAAATTCTTTTACACTATAATATAATTATTTTTTTATTTGTAATTAAATTAACTGGTCATATTGATAGAGATAGAAAAAATAAAAAATCAGTAAAATTATCTATATTTTGTATTATTTACTAATTATTTAGATAACTTTTCAACTGTTTATTATTCTAATATCTTCCCCTTTACTTCTTTTGCATTTCTCTTCGTATATTCCTATACATTAAAATTTCCTTATCATCTCCTCATATATACTATAATGCGATCTTTTTTATATAATTCATTCTATATTTTGCTTACACTCTCAACTGTTCTGCAGTCTTCATCAGAACTACAACATTTAAACATATACTAATATAACCATTATATATATATATATATATATATATATATATTAATATGCATGTGGTTATATTAGTATATGATTATATGTTTAAATGTTGTAACTCTGATGATGACAACAGGGCAGTCAAAACTATGCAAAATAAAAAGGAATTATATAAAAAAGATTGCAAGAGACAGATTAATGCTTCTAAAAATATTTGAGCCATTGGTCACTGATATAAAAATACAAAAATCAGAATGAGAATTACAATGTAAAAATAGGATTTTTACAATATTACAAGATTATTTTATAAACATTAAAATTGAATCCAGAAACAGGATGTTAATTGTTTTGTGTTTTAAATATAATTTATATAATGAAAAAATGGAAACACCTTGGAAAAGTGAAGAAAAGTGTTAGATATTGAGAACTAAGTACATTTTTAATTTAGTATTTTAAATGTGATAGAGCTAAAAAAAAAAAAAGTAAATGAAAGAGAGAGAGAAAGAAAATTATAAACTGGAACATGAATTGAATTGTGTATGTAATTAGATGCAGATATATTATGAAAAATATTTTGGAAGAAACCATAGACGATATCAAATTGAAAAACGACAGATAAACTTGATAAAATCTAGTTTGGTGCACATTATCTAACATTTTGGCAAATAACTAATAATAATGATAATTAGAATTAAACATTTTTGATTTAAGTAATGAATTTGATTAAAAACAAATAATAATAATAACAATAACAACAATAATAATAATAATAATAATAAGAAGAAGAAGAAGAAGAAGAAAAAAAGAAGAAGAAGAGGAAGAAGAAGAAGAAGATTGTAATGTATACTATATGTTTAGATGTTGAAAAAAATAGGTACATTGTTTTTATTGATGAACATTGAACATTGACAATAAAACCAGTTGAAAAAGCAGTTATTTGGTAGAGTTATGTAGGAAATTAAGTTCCTTCTCTAGTACAATCGCTTAATACTGTCTTGAGTAATCCATAAATTAATAAATGGCAATGTTTACACTAGGCAGCAGTACTGTAGAAAATAAAATAAATATGTTGTGGAAATGGGGTGGAGCAGGATAAAGAAGAATATGAGAAAAATTTAAGGTAGAGAAAGGAAATGTAAGGTAAAGTGGCTAACAGGTTTCTCTGGGTATGGTAACTGAGAAATTCTTGATTCTAAAAAAGGAGTCACTGTTCATCTTATCTCATCATCAACTCATCAAATTTGATTTATATAAACATTGTATGCGTTGGAGTCATATAATATGTCTTTGGTTATATGATATTTATCAATATTTTAATGTCTTCAAGAAAATATATAAGATAGACTAAAAAAAGTACATTTTTAAAAAAATAACAAAATAATTATATGACAATGATAATTGTCAGTAATACATAAAATACAAAGAAAAAAGCTTTTAAATAACAATGAAAGATAAAACCCTTCACAACATAATTTTTTTTATTAAAAGTAGTAGAAAATAAATAATTGATTTGCCAGATTTAGTAAATCTTTATTATCAGGTAAAGATCAGAATTTTTTTTTCAACTTTACTCTTTATACAGAATAGCTATTTTTTATTTACTTTGCAATTAATTTTGGATGATGTCTATCTTAAAAAAAAAACCAAAAATTCAACTTTTATTTAAATGAGTTTCAAAGCCAGTTTTGTGTATGATAGAACAATTTACAGCCATTATAATCTAATGATGAATTCATAATATTATTTCTGGGAGATTCCATGTAATAAAAATATAATAGCCAAATAGCTGATGTTTCAGTACAACCTTCCCTCTCAAATCATGAGAATGGGGGTCATGAAATTTAAAATCGTTATTTTTTGACTTTTTGATTTTCTCCTCATTCTCATTGATTTTTCTCCTCATTCTCAAATTCTATTGGTAGAAAAGTTTTAAAAAGTATTTTATCTTTCAATACCTTTTTCTAAATATTGTTAATTTTAATTAATTCATACTTTTCATTTATGCTCTTACGTCTTTTAAAAAGCTCTATAGCTTTCCTTAGCAGTCTCTGGTCATATTGTTTAATTTTTGCCAGAATATGTGTTTTATTAAAATTGAAATCATGGTTAGTTAATATAAAGAATAAAAAAAGATTTGATGGATTACAGTTTTTGCTAACTGCCAAAGTGTAAAAATACTTCATTATTTTTTTAAATATAGTATAAATTGTGTGTATATTATTTTTCTTTAAAACATTACCAATTTTGTAGTTACTCCCATAATATTTGGCAGAACAGTCTTAATTTTTGAAGTTGCAACGGTTTTTTATTATATAAAAGAGCCCTATTAATAATCCTGTGATCACAAATATTATGAAGAAGCATTTTATTTTTAGTAGCATAGATTTCATTATAAAAATGGCTGTCATTAGAACATCTCTTACAGATCTCTAATATGTCTATACCCTTGAAAATAATTGTTCTGGATGATGACAAGAAGAAAAATGTAAATATTTCCCAGTTTGAGTCTGCATTTTATTGTAACAGTAAAGAAAATATGAGACTAATACAGGAAAATCTGGGGTTACAAGATCCCCCAATTGGATAGCTATTTATAACAGCACACCACATTAGACCTGAATTATGAGGTGATGCAAAACCATCATCATCCCAAATAAACAAAATATAAAATTACATAGAAAAGGAATAAAAATGAATGTAAAAAGTATGAAAGATTTTCAAAGAACTAATTATAAGTTCATCCATTATTACAGAGAATGATTATCATTAAAAAAATCAATAGTTAACCTTGTGAGTGGATTTGAAAATTGTCTAATATAGACAAGGTTAATTATTTAGCCACTGCCAAACTTAAAGCAGCCATACAACACAATAATTTGTATGGAGTGATTCAGATTCTAATCCATCTAAACATTTTAAAAAACAAATAAGTCTGAGGTAATAAAATATTCTGATTTTCATCAATGGCCTAACAATATAGTAACATTAAGAAACTGGCCAACTACAAACTTAATTTCTAATTAATAATAAAATCTGTAGTTTCTGGACTAAAAGGATATAGCTTTGCATCAATCAGGGTTATCTGGCTAAGAATAAACCCCTACTCCATATAACTAACTGTTGTGCTTTAATCTATCTCAGGAAATAAGAATTCTGTAGATTATTACTGTGAACAAATGATAAATAAATAAAGTAGCTTATTCGAAATCTCTTTAAGTAATTCACAATTTTACTCTACTATAAGTAAATAGCTTTATGGGGATAATTTTAAAAATATTTGGAACACTGTGCTGTCTTGAAATAATGCCGCATACATTGCCAATTCATGTAACAGGAGTTAGAAGAAATATTATTCAATAAAAATTGATTAACAATAAATGAAAAAAGTGACATGATAATCTGAAATTTTAAACATTCATTTCATCAAAAAAATAATGTATAGTTTCATAAAAATTATATTAAACAGTTAATTTCTATTCATTAAATTAATTTTTAATTCATTAAGTTATTTCTTTAAAATAATTAAAAATTGGAAAAACAACATTTTAAAAAAAAATCACAGATCACACACAGTCTTTGATTTAGCTTAATTAATCTTTTGTTAAGTTTTAATACAGAATAATGAATGAGAAAATAAACATGTTCCAAAAATTAAATTTAAAACAAATTATTTTTTTTTGAAAAAGGTTTTTTTCATAATTTTAAGAGAAAATTGAATGATTAAAAAAATTTGTTTCACAATTTGAAAACATAACATGAATATTTACATGAATATTTAAAGTTATCAATTTTTACAAAAATATTTTTATACAAATAAAAAAAACCTTTTTTTATAACTATTAATAAACATACTGTGTGCACACAAAGCAATATCTTTAACCATGGATTGATTCTTCTGTGGAGTCCTTTCCAGTTGAATTTTTTCTTTAAGGCTTCTACACATAAATATGATTAATTTGTCCTTTTCTTTGTGTGCAGTATTCCCAGATTATAAGAGCAAATTTTATCCATTTTTGCCACTAAAATTTCCAGATGAGACTGACTTACACTCTTGATTGAAGACAAGGTTGCAGATTACTTTGGGGGGTGACTTCTCTACATTTTATTGCAGTGAAAGCAGGCTACAAGGAGCAAGATGACATCTAGATTTCATCTAAATTTAGCACATAGTTTTCATTGTAGAAACCATTTTCATGACTAAACTCATTATGTTAAAAGCTTGTTTAAAACTTCTGCTCTTCTATGCAACAGCTTGGTTAAAAATGTCTGCTGTACTACGTAAAGGCTTGGTAAAGATTTCTGCTTCTATTCTTTTTATCAGCTGGATTAAGACTTGACTGTTCTCTTCAATAGCTATGTTAGGATCAATTCCTTCTTGCCAGAGACTTGGAACTTTCGACTTATTCATACTACTATTATTTTTTTCTAATACAATTTTGCCCACAAGCCATTCTCAATACTGTTTCTTAGATGGAACAATTAGTAATAACTAATTTAGTTAAATTTTTTATGTACAATTATTCAGTAATTTTTCTTTTAAATATTAACATTGTAAAACAAGTCAAGAACTTGAATTAACAGCCTAAAAATCTTGACATTTTTTTTATAATTACAATAAATTTTCTTATGAAAAAGAAAAACAAAATAATCAGTAAATTGCACTGATTTAATTTTTGTATTGAAGAGAGATAAAGAGAAGAAGAAAACAACTATTCTGACAAATTAAAAATAAAATGTACCAAAATTATCTTTCCTTTAAAATTAAAAGTAATATTTATTAAATAATTTACAATAATGAGAAAATATTTTTTTCTTTTAGTACATTTTCATAGTTTAAATTAAAACTATTTATTAATTGTAATTACTGGAGAGAGATGTAGAAAGAGAGAGGAAAGGTATTTTCTCCCTTCTACAATCTTTTATAACTTATTAAAATATTCACATATTAAAATCATGTTATTGTTTAAAAAATTTAACATTTAAGAATTATCATACTATTATTTTGAGACTTAATAAATTTAGTTAATAGAAGACCCATTATTATTATAAAAGAAATAGACATGAACAAATTAATTTTTTTTTTTGCTAATTAAATAACTTTAAATTAAACTTGAGGAGCATGCTGCCAAATATCTATTCATTTTTTTAGTGCAGGAATGTAAAAAAATGTTATATTTTCTCATTCTAATAGAGGAAATAAAATTGAGTCAAACCCTTTTCTTGATATTTGAATTGATTCAGCTTATTTTATTTCACAATAAAAATAAAATTTATGATTGTTTACACTCAGCAAGCTGATATATTTGAGTATTTTTTTTTATTCTAGTAGGACTGGGATGGGTGATGGCCCTTTAGAATTTTTTCTTCTGGACTAAAAAAATCTCATCCTGGCCTCCTCCCTTGGATTATTTTTAATTATTTCTTCCAACAACTCTACTTTTTATAATGCTTTTATCTCTCATTTTTGGGAATTCCCTATATTAAAAATTGGGAGAGCCAAAATTCCAACTCTTCCATGGTTTATAGCCTAAATATTTCTACTAATTAGATCTATATATTTTTGTCATCATATGTAATAATCCGATTTATCTTATTTTATAGGTTATAGTTAACAAATTTTATTATTGGACCATTTAACATGAAATAACCAATCATTTCTTCAAAGTGAGATACATAGTCTTGAAAAGACTGAGTATACATCTCTTTCATATCTATTCTGTATATAACTGGTGATGCTTGATACTGTACTTTTTCTATTACTTTTACTTTTTCAATTGTCATTTCAGTTTGTTCTTTACATTCTTCAATCTTTTGATTTATTACTTTCATAGACTTTTGCTTATTTTCAGTATTTTGGTCCAATTCTTTTGGTCCATTTATCATTAGCCATCAATTACAGCCTTTACCCCATCTACATTTACATTTATTTTGCTGAGAATACAATAAATTCTTTTCCATTATGACATTTTTACATCACAACCCACTTTTTGTTCATCATATATTTCTTCATTTGTATTCTTCATCTAACTTATTGTCAATAGCAATGTCATCATCATTACTACTAGTGGCTTCAATATCCATGTTATATTCATTTATAACCTTTTCATCACTATCTTTAATATTTTCTTCACATATTTGGATTATATTCTCACTATCTTCTTGAACATTTTGATTCATTTTGTTATTTGTAAGTTCCTCTATAACTTGTTCTACTCAGTCTGTGATTTATTAGCCATATTTTTATTGTTTTAATCTATTTTCACCTAACATATAAACTTTCATTTCTTTCAACCCTTCTTTTGTTATTTTTCTACTTTCCATTTTTATTTGTTTATTCTTTTTATTATCCTTTTCTCTATCTTTATTGATTTTTTTCTCTTTGTTTTCTTTCTTTTTATTATTCTTTTGTATTTGTTTTTTTTTTCTTTTTTTAAATTCCTCTTTCCTTTATTTTCTTTTTTTCTTTGTTGGGCTCTCTGTTTATTATCCTCATCTTTTTGTTCATCTCTCTTTTTATTATCTTTTTTCTCTTTCTTTATTATTTTCTTTTCTTCGCTTATTTTTTTAAACATTACTGGCAATTGACATAACATGAAGCATCCTCTACTCTCTGTGTTCCTCCAATGGTTTCTGATCATATTCTCCCTCTATCTTTTTTAATTTTCCTCCTATCAGCATATATGTTTATATAAATCACATTTAATCTTTTAGAAAATGTGTTAAATTACTTTTACACAGTAAATACAAATATAAGCTTTTAAAACTATCTCATAAAATAAGCTTAAGGTCACCTCTTCTTCCATGCAACCATATTTCACCTTACTTCACACTACTATTATATTATTATTACCCATAATCTGCTTTTCTTTAAACATTATTGTCTCCATACGTGACATTATTTTATTAATTTATTTTCCCTGCTTTATTCTCCAATTCTATTATGTTCATGTGTGCATTACAGATTTTTATTTATCTAATATTTTAATTATAACTACATATACATATACACAAACAAGTTCATGTCAAAGCCATTTATCAAAATCTTTCCTAGAGATCTTATGAGAATTTGACAGCAAGGGAATGCCTGGTGACTAGCAATCTTAAGAAAAATATAGAATCCAGCCACTGAACTATAAGTATACAATGGAGAAATGAACACTCATAGATCTATCTCAATTTAAACACTATAAACTATATATAACTGAAAATAAAAATAATGATGTAAAATATTTACAAAGTTCTGTTTCTTTCAGTCTAAGGGGATGGAAAATATAGAACTATGCGATACTTCTTTTCTTGAAGATTTAAAAACTGGGGATCATGACAGGACTACATTAACTGAACTATGATAAGCAATTAGAAAATTTGAAACAAGTGAGATGGAGCAGTGCCAGGGATAAAAAAATTTCACAAAGATGCATGAAAACATTGCATCTTTATGCAACAGAAAAAGCCCTTCATTTACCATCAAAACTGAAAATACAGCTAAACAAACCTCAAAAAATCAAAAAGTCAATCCAATCTCCAAAATCATGCTATGATTTTCTGTTCAACTTTAAATATGAACTCCTTAAATAAACATTGATATTACTGTTTTATAATTTATAATCAAATTATAACAACTATTGTTTACACTCTTGTCATATTTCATACTAATATGTTTTAAATTAATTATACATCAAAATACAAAATTTTGTTTTACAAATGTACTTTTGAGATATCAGTTAAGTTGTCACTACCACCAGAACTTGATCATAATCAAGTCCACAGTCCAGTTACCAATTGTAACAGTATAAAAATAGGATTTAATCTCACAATTGGGGTCCAATTGTAAGACTACAGAAGATAGGGGCTAATATGAGTGAATATGGGGTTACAAGGTCCAACAATTAGGTAGCCATTTGTAACAGTACATCATATTAGGCCTGAATTATAAGAAATGGAAAACCCTTATTATCCCCAAATAAAATAAAATTATAAAGTGAAATATAAAAAGAATGATAATAAATAAAATGAGCATGGGAGATGATCAAAAAACTAATTATAGGTTTGCTCAGCATTACAAAAAGAAATAATCATTCATCGTCATGAATAATCATCAATAAAACAAAAATCAACAGCCAAATTTGTAACTAGATTGAAATGGGTCTACAATAAACCAGGCTAATTATTTGGTCACTACCAAGCATAGGACAGTAATACAACACAATAATTTGGATGGACAGACTAAAATGCTAATTGATCAAAGTATATAAAAAATCAAATAATGCCAAGGTACTAAAACATGCTGATCATTATAAATGCCCTGGCCACATAGTACCCTTATTTTACTAGCTGATCCTAAACTTAATTTCTATATAATAATAAATCAAATATAGTGTCATTTCTTTAAAGAATATATTTTAGTGACTAAAAGAGTTATCTGGAGCCCAAACAGTAGACATAGCTCAGGAAGGAAGAGCTTTATAAACTATTATGTGATCAAAAGATAAATAAATAAATAAAACAATTCATTCTAAGACACTTTAAATAATTTTTGGGTATACCCTGCTATAAGTAAATAGCTTTAATTAGATAATTAAAAACATACAACACTAAGCTTTCTTGAAACAAAGTCACACACAGTGCCAATTCATGTAACAGGAGTTAGAAAAATAAAGACAAAATATATTTGAAAACAATTATTTAATAACTAATTGATTAACAATAAATAAAAGAAGTTAGCATGATAGTCTGAACTTTTAAACATTCTTTTCACCAAAAAATAGTATATAGTTTTATAAAAATGATATTACCCATTTAATTTCTATTCATTGAATAAACGTTTAAGTTATTAAGTTATTTCTTTAAAATAACTAAGAGTTGGAAAAATAACATTTTCAAAAAAAATCAAAGATCACAATTTTTGGCATATCTTAATTAATTTTTTATTAAGTTTTAAGATGAAAAGGTGAATGAAAAAACATGTTGCAAAATTTAAATTTAAAAAAAAAAAATAAATTTTCAAAAGAATAACTATTTTATAATTTTAAGAGAAAATTTAATAAATTAAAAAAATGTTTCATAATTTGAAAACATTAATACAAATATTAACAATGATAAATTCTTATAAAAAACCATTTTTATATAAGAAAAAAATATTTTTTTACTATTAATAAAAATAGACTGTACATAAAAACAATACATTTATTCATCATTTGATTTTCTGTGGAGACTTTTCAGTTATAATTTCCAGTTCAATTTTTTTTTAACATTTTTACACATGAACATGAATAATTTGCCTTTTTCCTATTCCCAGGTTAACCAACAACAAATATTAACCATATTTTTTTTACTAAATTTCTAGGTGAGACTAACACAGGCATAGACTCATGCTCAAGGTTGAAGGCTAGGTTGCAGATTACTTTAAGAGATACCTTCTTTATATTTTATTCCAGTGAAGGCAGGTTACACAGAGAAAGATGATGTCTTGTTTTTAGCTAAATTTAGCATGCAGTTTTTATTATAGAGACCATATTTATGACTAAATTCATAGTATGGTAGAAGCATTTTTAAAACTTCTGCTGTTCTATGCAACAGCTTGGTTAAAATTTCTGTTGTACTATGTAACAGCTTGGTTAATATTTCTGCTGTAATATGTAAGAGCTTGCTAAAAATTACTGCTTTTTTCTCCTTATCAGCTGGATTAAAACTTGATTGTTCTCATCAACTGCTGAGTTCAAATTCCTTTTTCTTACCAGACACTTGGTTCTTCTGAATTATTCACAACCCTATTATATTTTTCTCAAACAATCTTATTCACACCAATCATAATTCTCTTTTTTAGATGGCACAATTAGTAATAAAAAATTAGGTCAAATTTTATGAATACAATTGTTCAGTCATTTTACTCCTTAAATATTAAAATTAAAAAAAAATTCAGGATCTTAAATTAACATAAAATTTTTGACATTTTTTCAGTACAACAATTTTATTGCAGAAAGGAAAAACAAAATAATCAGTAAATTGTACTTATTTGATTTTTATATTGAAGAGAGATAAAGAAAAAAGTTTAAAAAGCAACAATTCTGACTATTTAATAATAAAATTTATCCAAAGTATTAAAAAAAAATTTCTTCTAAAAACACCATTAAACCTAAAACTTTATCACTCTTTAAGATTAAATTTATATTTATTAAATAATTTACAAAAATAAGAAAATATTTTTTTACTTGGTACATTTTCATAGTTTAAATTAAAACTACTTATTAATAATAATGACTGAAGAAAAACAAAGAGAGACAAAAATGTGTTTACAATAATTTTATAATTTTCTCTCTTTTCTATAATCATTTATTTCTTGTAAAACTACTCCCATATTAAAATCACATTATTATTTAACAAATTTAATGTTTGAGAATTTTAATGCTATCATTTTGGAAGTTAAAATATTTAGTTAATTAATGACCCATTATTATTATAAAAAAGTATGCATGGGAAAATTAAATATTATTTTTTTATTAATCAAATAACTCTAAACTAAATATGGGGAGCATGCTGCCAACAATCTATTTATTCTTTTAATGCAGCCATGTAGCCAAATAGTTGTACAATATATATACCATGGGGATAAATAACCATCCTGTTGTTTTTTTTTTCAATTAAAACATCTAAAATGGAAGTTTGTTATTATTTTATACTTTTATTGTAAATTTAATGTTGTGAAAATTTTCAAAAAAATTAAAAATTCATAAAGATTATGCTTACCATGAGGTCAAATAACAAAGGTATCATTAGCATGTCTTAACCATACAAATAGTTTTTAACTGCTGGTTTCAAAAATTTATTTTCCATGTTCTCCATAAAAATAAAAGTTCACACTGGAGAAATTGGTGAATCCACAGATAAACCTGATGTGTATGTATATATGTGATCATAAAAAAAAACAAAAAATGGATTTACTAAACCATGTTCAATTAAACTCACATCAAAATTAGGCAATTAGATACTTTTGAAAACTTCAATGGCTTCCTTTACAGGTACACTAGTAAAATGTGAAACAATATCAAAACTTATCAAAATATCATTTTTGTTAATATAATATCTGGATAAGCTCATAAAAATGATTTCCATCCTTAACATAATATGATATTCTTGTTAAATGTGGTTATGGTCATAGAAAAAAATGAAGTATTTCCACACCCTAAAAATAAAATTATTTTGAAGTGTCAAGGTATATATAAAATTTCATGTAGAGTTTACTTAGTTAGATTCATACATTGGAGAGACCAATCATAGAATAAACATAAAAAGAACACATTTTGGTGGTTAGAGAAAAATTTAATTTATCTTCCATTTATTTACACATTATATTAAATAACAATGACATAAATTTTAATAAAACACATATGTGGGGAAAAATTGAACAATGTGGCCAGAGAATACCAAGGAAAGTTATAGAGATTTTTAAATGGTCTAAGAGCATAAATGAAAAATGAAAATGAAAAGAAATTATATTGCTAAGTAATGATTAAATGTTTATATAATGGATGAAATCATTTTAAAATGACTATTATAATATTCATAACTTAAAAATCATCTTTAAGTGTAATTTTATAATGTTTAAATCTTATATATAACTTTTATAAGTTATTATTGGTGTAAAGTGCTAATAAGTTTAATTTTAAATACTAAAATTGAAATCAACTTATTCCAGTTGTTATAGCTTATTAAATTTTAGAATTAAAGCAGGACTTTGAAAAATGAGTTCAAAATTTAAGATTAGTTTTTAAATATTTAAATTTCTCATTTGTAGTATTTAGTTTTAACTGTAATGAAAATAGTTTAATTAGATAATCTTAAAATTTAACTGATTCAAGAGATGTGTAATTTATAAAATCAATAAGTAATTTGTAGAGTCAAGCTAACATTTTTAAATGAAGAATATAATAAGGATATATGTATTTTGTTTCATGTAAAAATTATTAATCATTAATACATTCTATAAAATCTAATCCTCAAAGTTATTTGTCATTTTTTAGTAATTAAAAATATTTTTATTTTAATGATAATTAAAAATATATTATGAGACCATACTAATAAAAAATGTTTTAATTTAAATATTGTAGTATAATATTTTACTAAGCCATGTAAATTTTTTTATGTTAAATTTTACTTTAATATATTTCATTTGTTAAAAAAACTTATTTAAAAAATATTTAAAAGTAATGTTATTGTTAATTAGTTGATTGTTTAAATTTTTAGTCTAGACAGTGTCTTAGAAAGTTCTAGAATTATGCAAATTAAATTCATTTTTAGAAATCTTTCAATGGATAATGAATAGTAAAATTAACTAGGTGTATTGATGTTGTCAATTTCATCCCTCAAAATTGATCACATGACTTGTCTAATGAAAAGTTGGTGAAGATTCACATGCACACTTTTACTCTTACTTTCATACTTGTTTCTACACTTACTTTTTAATTATTTACATTTATACTTAATTCTTTAGTTTCACTTAACTCTTAATTTAACTTAGTGTCAACTTATAAAGTTTTAATTGCTTTTAACTAATTTAATTTTTGTAAGTTAAAGTTTAAAATTCATTGTTAAAGTAACACTTTTTCAGGCTAATCCACACTCCTCAACACATAGAAATGGTTTGAAAAGAATTTGGCTTATGGGAAACTCAACAGCAAATACTTTAAAAATTAAATTGCTTTTCCAAGAATCAATTACATCAATAACATTTGATAAAAGATATTATTATTATCCATGCTTTGGAAGAACATTTATTTATTCTAATTTCTATGTTATATATAGACTTTATTATAGAAAAAATCATTTCTAAGATAGATAAATAAACTATTAAATTATTTAGGAAGTCTTGAAATATATTTAAAGATTTTCTATGCAATTCTTATATTAGAAATACATTAAATCTTTATTGTGGTAAAAAACTTTTTTTTTTTGGATAATTTCATTAAAAAATAAAAAAGTCTATTTTACTCAAAATTGTAGAATCTTTTGGAACAATACAATATTTTATAAATGCCATATCTTAAAATGAATATATTTTCTGACAAGTAAATAATTAAATTATGAACTTTTTTATGCATTAGTTTTATCTATAAAACTTATATTGTAGGACACTATAATTTCATATTCGTGCTTTAGCAATAATTTATATCAAAATTGAAATAAAACTTCACTTTTGCACTTATGAATAGATTAAAGATCATACTGCTAATGAATGACTTAAAGTTAATTAATATGCCTTATTATTTTCAAATTCTTTATGTAAAGAATTAATATTCATTTAATAATTGCCAATATTCTCCAGAAGTTATTACATTTCAATGATAGATATTATAAATAACAATTTTGTGAAAATGACTTTAATGTGTCCACATGAAAATTTAAAGATGAAAATATATTTTTGACAAGTTAATGAATATATTCATTTTAAAAAATTATTATATAATTTAGTGTTCTTCTCCAAAAATATTAATATGAAAGTTAATTTTCAAACTTATTATTCTCCATTGTTTGTTTCAAAATATTTGCTCTTTATTATATCCATTAATGAACTATAAAATATGTTTATAAAATTATTGTTGTTTGTAAAATTACTAGTGAGTGCTAGAATATATTTCAGAGTAAATGTCCAAACATATTGATATAATAGAGTACAAAAAATAGAATGACCAGTTTAGTAACCTGCTATACATTATAATTGCCAATAAATAATAATATTAATTTAAAATTACTCCTAACATATTATGCTTATTTATAAAATGTGACTTTTGAAATAATTGCTCATTAATTTTAATTATCAATAAACTATAAAATGTGTTCTCTCAAGATAAAAAATACCTATTTTATTATATAATATTCCACTAAAAATATTTCATTTACATTGTATTCATAATTTTTAACATTAAAATATATTTATCTAATTTAAATGGCTATGTATTCCATGCTAGTATTTTCAAATATTTAGCTTTTTAATGGTTTCTGAACTAGTTTGTATGCAAATTTAATCCAAAAAATCAGCAGGATACTCCAGAACATTATTTTAATGACTGTATCCAATGTAATCATAAAAATATCAAAATAGAGGACTTTTTTTTCTTTTTTTTTCTGGTAATGGGTATAAGTACTAATATTTAAATATTTATGCTGTTGTAAATACTATGTTTTATTTCCATGCATTTTATTTTGTATAACCCTTTATGTAATATTTATGAGATATATTTTATTGTGAGTTCTCATAATATTGCTACCATAATAAAATATTTTATTGTATTATATTTGTCCCTATTATGAAGCTATTTATTTTGAATGTGTATGCGAATGCTGGAAGACATAGAAGTTGATGTATATTTTTATTGTTAATTATTAAGACCCAATTTTATATAAACTATATTTAGTATTATTTGCTTTTTATCAGTTTTACACATCATTTAGTTACTGTTGTTTCAAAGATGTTGTTCATTAGTCTCTCTCTTATTGAATATTTTATCTTGCCAGTGTATTTTAAGAGAAAGTAACGTATAGCTCTCTTATAATGTGTTATATTTTTTGGTAAATTTATTGTTTATCTTATATTTAAACAAATAATGCACTATTGATGAGACCCTTATTGTTGTTCTTATCTATTGGTGTATTATTAGTATTATTCTGACTAATGATAGTCTTAGTTTATTTATTACCCTTATATGTAGGTGCTTTTCCTGGAGTTCATGCTATCATTATATTTTTGCCTATGCTTCTAAATTCATATGGTGAATTTTCTTTGTGATTTATATTTGTCTAAAACCATGAGTAGTGTACAATCATGATTTATCTTGTCAATTAAAATTTTCATAGATACTGAGGAGTGTCATCTTTACTTTTAGTTGCACTCAGTCTATCTGAGTGTTGCTGTTTGTTTTGATGTGTAGATCTTATAGATATGCCTCACCAGCAACTCATGATATTAAATCTTATAAAAAGTTTAATGATAAATTTAAAATTGTATATGTGGCTTCATCAAATAATATATATCTTCTTTCAGCATTCATTGCCCAATAAGTATGGATAAGTTTATATTTTAATTAGGGTCTTGAATATGTTCAATTAGAAACTTTATAATGGCAGGATTGTATGTCAAATGAGAGAACTTTTAAAGCTATAGAATGTTTTGTTAATTATTAATATTATTTATTTATTTTTAAAACTGTAATACATAATTTTCCTCCGTATTACATTTTGTTTTCTTTTCTTTTGGAAGATTTATTTTGATTACTTTGTAAGACAGCTAAATATTTGTCTTTGGATATCCTTAATGTTAAATAAATCTTATTTTTATAATTAACTTAAGTTTTCTTACCTTTTATTATCATTTGCATATTTTCAGAAATCTAAATATTATAATGTTTATCACACAGTTGTATTTACTTTTCATGCATTGAGGGTACATAAATACAATAAAATTGATATGAAAATCATTTTATTTATTGTATTTCTGATGTTAAGAAAACATCAAAGAAAAAATATTTTATTTAATTAAAAATAATTACAATTATTTATTTATTTGGTATATGATCACATTTGTCAATTTCATTTTTTTTTGACCAACAATGTGTATTATTTTGGAAAATTACTTGATTTCATTCGATTTAATGAGACATTATCATATGGGGAAGAATATGACTTATTGCTTTATTGTTTATTAAAATTACATTCTTTATTAGATTCTCAAAAACGAAAGATGAGAACAAAATTATAAATTATAAAAGTATTAATCATATAAGAACTCTTTGAAATATTTTATGATTATTTAAGTAGAAATTATTTCATTTAAGAACAAATCATTTTAAGTTGTTAACATGGTAAAACATAAGAAGGCATGTTTATTTAATAAAGATAAATTGGATGATAAAACTGATGATAATAATAGTATAATCATTATAATTATATGATGTAGTTGTACTTGAGGATGTGTTGTGAAAAACTGAAACTCTCTTTTATGTGATATACTTTAAATATTTAGATTTTTTTGTATTTGGAAAGACATAATATGAAAATTCTTTTAATTTGCTAAATGTAACTATTAAATAACTAAATGTGTGGTTTATATATGTAATAAGATCAGATCTCCACACTAAAACTCAATATATTTATATTATTTTATTTATTTCTATACTTAGCGCTTTTGAAGGAACGATACCTTCATTTAAAGCTATCTATAGCTTTGAAAATGAAGGCATCATTCCTTCGAAAGCGCTAAGTATATAAATAGAATAATATAAATATATTGAGTTTTAGTGTGGAAATATTACGTAAAATATCTGATCTTATTAATTTGCTAAGATATTATATTTGTCTTAATAATGCTTATTATTATTTACTCTTATTATTACTCTTATTCATCATCATCATCAACCATTATCAATCCACTGCAGGATGAAGATCTCCCAAAGTTCAATTCATCTTCTCCAATATTTAGTTTCTCTTCTCCACATCACCCCTGCACACTTTCTTATTTCATCCATCCATATCACATGTGGTCTCTTTCTTAATCTTTTACAATCTCTTGGAATCCAGTTTAAGATTTCAATTGTTCATCTATTATCATCTTTTCTAGCAATATGTCCAGCCCAACTCCATTTCAGTCTTTTAATTTTTTCAATGAGGTCAGTAACACCTGTTTGTTTTCTTACCCATATATTGCATTTTCAATATCTTCTTGTACTCCCAACATGCATCTCTCTATACTTCTTATTATTGTGGATATATACATTTGAATCCTGAGTTTAATCTATATTAATATTATTATTTTGAGTTCAAATATATTTGAGTTTGTGATTTCATGAGATTCTTATTCTCATTTGCCATCATTTTTTCTCATCTTTTGGTTACAAATTTATTTTACATTAGTGGTTTGTTTTCTCTGTTGGTTACAATTCTTATTACTTATTGTGTTAATTATAAACATTCAGTCAATCATGTAAATTCCTTGGTTAAATATCTCTGATCAAGCTTTGTTAAGCAACTTCCTTTTACTTACAAAATATATGATGTTTGTCAGGATGTTTTTAATTGTAATTGAATGTTGAACTATTTTTAGTATCAAGAATTAATTGTTAAATATTTTTAGAAAAAAAGTAAAACTTTATACTTTTCCAATACATTTATCTGTTAGTAATTGCACATATGTTAATTATGTAACATAACAATATTAGTGATGCCATATTAATGAAAGTACTAGCATGGAAATTGAACAATATTGAATTAAAATGATACTCTAATTAAAAAGGATATTCTGTCAAAAATAAAAATTTTTACAACTTATCTATGAGGATCTTCCTGACTTCTCTACTTTTTAGGTTAATAAGTTATTTTCAAACATTACAGATTATCACACTAGTCTGGTTTATGGTGATTATATGCTATTAATGTCAACAATTTTTTAATGTTTTTTTATTTTTATTTTTGCCTCTCTACCCAATATTCTAGTCTCTTCCCAAACAAACACATGTTTTTTGTGCATACATGTTTCAAATAAAAAAACAAATAAAACTTGGGATATTTTTAACACTTGTCTAAAATATTGTAGATGTTGTTTTGTTTTAACACAAATTAGAATTTTATAATAATTACATGTTTTTAGCTTATAATCCATTACTATCTTTTCAATGTTATAATTTACAAAATATACTATTAATTATAATTTTAAATCCATTCCATTGAAACAATTCAAAATTCATGATAATAGTCTGTAAGTAAACAGTGATCATTACTACCTGGATTTTTAATAGTTGTAAAGATACCACATTTTTTACCTCATCCTTTTGATATAACAGACAAAAAAGGTCATGGCTGGCAAACATTATTATAATATTTACCGTCAAAAAGTTTTTAATTTATTAACAGAAAGTATTTATCCTTCAGAATTTAGCAATTGAATTTTTAGTATTTATTATTTTAGATAATTTATAATAATAGCATTAAAATCAGCTTTTAATGACATTTATCTTCTATATACATCATCAGTATATAAAAGTATAAATTGTATATGTAGTATTTTACGTTGAAATTAGCTTCATAAATCAGACTATCAATTTTTTTTGGACATCTAATAATTTGTAAACACCATATTATATGAGAATATTCTAAAATCTTTTTTTAAAGGTTTATAAATGTAATTGAAATTCACAATAATCACAGGTCAGAAGAAAAATTCTCAAAATGTTCTTCTAAAATCATAATGCTTAATTTTGTTACATTCATTTATTTAAAATTTTTAATTTTTCATGTTGTAAAAAACTTAGTAAACTCACCTGCTTTAATCATTCCTTCCAGCATCACTTTTACATTGAAAAATTAGAAATTATTTATTTCCGATCCATTGTGAATGTCTCCTTACATTTAATAACTGATATTACAAGACCTTTAAGCTTGATTTGGTCAATTAAATTTATATTAAAATTTTCTAATATTTTTTAATTTACTGAAAAGCCTTTCATTGGAAATGTAAAAAATTATAGATGATATATATATATTGTTTAAATTTACTTTCAAAAGAATTTCAAAGAAACTGCATTTAGTAATTAATAATTAAGAAAGTTACTTAATTGACATTTCTATAGGATCTTTCAATAATAAAGTAACTTAAATTAACTGTTTTACATATTGTTATAAAGTAATAATTTACTAAGGCTGTAACCTTAGAAATAAGCGTCTGAAAAATACGAAGGTAGGGACCTCTATAGGTCTTAAAACACAAGCTTACGCTATGAAGAAAAGAGAGAATCCCCAAAGAGAGAATCCCCTTCATTACTTCAACCTACTTTTATATATAAATAGGTGAAGCTGAAGTGTTTTGATCTAAGAGTGTGAAGCTATTCAATACTTCACTAATTAAGTCCACAATTCTTATAATACATTAATACTCGCGAAATCTTACAATTTACTACGAGTCAATGAAAAGATCTTATAGTAAGAAATATGTTACGATAATTTAAAGTTGTAATTATAAATTTTATTAAACGCCCATTATTATATTAAGTAATAATTTACTAAGGCTGTAACCTTAGAAATAAGCGTCTGAAAAATACGAAGGTAGGGACCTCTATAGGTCTTAAAACACAAGCTTACGCTATGAAGAAAAGAGAGAAAAAAAAAAGAACTTTAATAATTATTTTATCATAATAAGAGTTTGAAAATACAATACTTATAGCTTGTTGTTTTTTTAAATTGATAAACTGTTTACTTCTATGGCGTCAAAGGCTTAAACGTCATTCATTAAATAGACTTTAAAACAAAATTAAAGTTTGCAATTTACTTTGTTATTCTAAGTGGCGTAAGTACGTTTTAGTGAAATTTTTAATACATTATTATGGCTTTTTACTCTTTCTCTTAAGAAGAATGGAAACAACATTATTTAAAATAAAATGATATTTGGGATGAAGTATTGCATTGGCTGATACTCCATAAGTCACAACCTGGCTAGTCACTTACTTTCTTTTAATATAATAATGGGGGGGGGGATCATGAGACTTTTAAATAAAGACTAACTGCCCCAAAATAATATATTATGCAAAATTTTCTTAATCTGGGTTTTTTTCCGGGGGTAAATATTTTTGATAAAAATCAAAGCTATATATTGCTCAAGAATTCATAAAAGGTTTCGTCATCAGAAATGATGGAGAGTAGGTGTGATTCATAGATATTGGGCTTCAGTGTCAACCACTCTACTATTAGATGAAATCAATCAGAGCATTATTTTTGAGAACTCATAATTTATTTGTTAATTAACTCTTAGTTAAAAATAATTAAAAATGTATGTTGAGTTCTTCTGCAAACAGCCTTTCGGATTTGAAAACACTTATTTAATTTTACAGAATTTACATTCCACAAATATAACAAACAATCTTATTCAATTTCTTTAATTCTTCCATATTTCGCAATGTGCTTCTGGTTATCCAGATTAGAACTTTATCTTGCTCTATTTAAATATGTGATCAAAAAAAAAAAACAATCTCAATCACATATTTGTCAATTATAAATACTAATAATAATTAAGATCTTATTTATTTAGAAAAAAAACACAATAAATATAGATATTATGCAATTGTCATACGATTTGATACATAGAAAGTCATTAGTCTAGCAAAATGCCATGGTATTAATTCATGCATAAGAAACCATATAGTCAGCATAAGATAAATTTAAGAAAATAAGTGATATATTAAAAGTGAATAATGAATAACCATGCACTGCTCTAATAGTATACAACATATATGTCTATTATGCTCAATAGTTTCTTAGTTGACAGAGTTCACTTTATTCTAAGTAAATATGAAATAACACCAAATCATAAAATGCAAATAAGAATCTACATTAACATGAAAAACAAAAAAAAATCTTTTTTTTTTTATGTATATGTTTTCTATGTTGAACTTTGAGTGTCTCTGTAACTAAGTTTCTATTATTATGAATGTTTTAAGAGTCATAGTTAGAAGAAGATAAGAAGAAAAATACCAACATTTTTGTATTTAACTCTTTTTTATAAGATCTTTAAGATTAATCATAATAAAGTTTAAATTCAATCAGTAACTTTTCTTCTCTGAAAGTAATAGAGAAAAATAATTTTAAAAATGTCAAAATTATATGGGTATGGAGTTTGGAAACTATGAAGTTTAATAAAATTATTCTTATATTAGTTAATTATCAATTATTGAATATATTTAAAAGTTTAAATAATATAATAATAAAAATGGTTAATAAAAATTGGCATACATGAAAAATTTTTACAATTATTCACAACAACAAAAAAATAGCTAAAGCTCCAAAATTGATTATTATGGAGTATATTGTTTATATATATATATATACACTTATATATATAAGTGTGTGTGTGCTCACTTATAGAAAAAAAAGCAATCAAGATTGGTAATCATAAATTAGAAAAAGATACTAAATAATAATTATAAATACAGTAAGTAAACAGAAGAAGTTTTACATTGTATTCCATGAGACTGTAAAAGAATTTAAAAAAATATATATGTGAGATGGATGGAGGAAATGAGAAAAGTTGATGATGTTGTAATGTGGAAAAAAAGTTATGAATTGATGAAACATGATTAAGTCCTCTATTCTGAAATAGATTATTAATAGTGGGAAATGATGAAGATTATATATGTGTAAATACTTCCACTAGAGAACTAAACATTTTTTCACAAACACTAACATTAGAATCAACATCTGTAACCTAAACAATTATTTATAATAATAAAAAATGCACAGTTAAAAAATTAAATCAATATTTTTTTATATATTTTTAAAACTAGGTGAATAATTTTATTAGTGTAGCTTGTCTATTTTATTGTTGGCAATTGAATTTCTCTAATTACTTTTTAGCTAATTTTATTTTATTAGTAAGTTACTTATTCTATATCGATAAAATGAAAAGTGCAATAGAACTAAATGACAAAAATCCACGATAAGTAATTAAAACTTCTTTTATCAGACAAACCTTAAAAACGATTACCTATTGATATAATTTGACAAGAGCACAACGCATCTGTACAGTATTCTGAAAAAGTATTAATAATTATTTATTTAGCAATAAATTTGTTTTAGCTCAATTAGATATGAATTAAAGAAAAAAGTTGCATTTTATGAAATTATTACAGATTTATTTATTACGGAATAAAATAAGACTTGAATTTTTTCTCATAAATAAAATATTTTATTGCGAACATTTTTTTCAACTCTTGTACAAGATTGTAATATAAATGATTTCAGAATTAAATGCGGGTAAAATAAAACATTTAATCTTGCACAACAGCATCTGCAGTATATATAAAAAAACTAATAATAATTATTTATTTAACAATAGATTTGCTTTGGCCCAATTAATAAAAAAATAAAATGTAATGTGTGTGTGTATGTTAAATAAAATAACGAATAAAATCGTAACCAGAATTTTTTTTTTTTTGTCTATAGAAAAAATTCTGATGGAATTTATTCAGCACAGAAGGTATAAAGGGAGAATCCCCCTGCCAAATATATATATATATATAATTAAAAGTCAGTCAACACTTAGACAATCTTAATACCAATAACAATCAGCAATTTCAAACTGTTGGCAATGCAACCTCCTTTTAACAAAATGGTCGAATTCCATCTTTATTAGTGGATCAATATATTTATATAGACACTAAAGATTGCAAATTGTCCACAAAGATTGAAATTATTGATACAAAGAAGTTTAATAAACCTCTTTAAACAAAGTAACATATACACAGATAATCAATGAAAACCAGTCAACACTTAGACAATCCCAATATCAATAACAATCAATAATTGTTAACTGTTATCAAGGTAACAAGGAAGTTGCCTTAGCAACAGTTTGAGATTGCTCATTGTTATCCATATTAAAATTGTCTAAGTGTTGACTGGTTTTTTAATGATTACTTATAAACCCATTTAACCTTGAACATTATTACACTTATTATTTAAGTAATACTTTGGATGCAATTTGAAAATTATAATTGCAGTTTGTATTGTTATATTTGACTATTTGTTAGTCTGCATTAAGAACAAGTTATATTTACATGTTTAAGGAGGTTTATCTAATCTTCTTTTTTTTTCTTTTTCCTATGTCATAGCATTGGCTGGGACGTGAACCTACAACCGTCTGCAACCAACTACTTGCTTGCAAGGCAGCTGTGATGACCTCACGGCTAACAATGCTTGACATATTGCAATCTTTAGTGTCTGTATAAATATATTGAAACATAAATAAAGATAGTATTCCACCTTATTGTTAAAAAGAGGTTGCCTTAACAACAGTTAAAGATTGTTGATTGTTATTGATATTGGGATTGTCTAAGTGTAGACTGATTTTAATGATATATATATATATCATAAACCAAAATAAAATCTTGTAAACACAATATTCCAAAAAATACAAAACCTATAAATACATATTAGTTGTGGCTAGTTAGGCTTGAACCATCCTCTCTAGTATTCAATTTACTATTAAAATTAAAACTTAAATTAACATTTAAATTGCAAGATATCAGTGTTTCACCATGATTGGACAACTTTATATAAGTTGTGTGGACTGTCAATTTTAATCAATTTGTAAAATTAATTTACAAAATATGTCTTCTTGATTTTCATTTTCTAAAATCATTTTCCATGTAAATAAGATTTATATTATAACAAAAATTCCTATTGCTAATAAATGTGGGGAAATGTGTGGATAACTTAACAAAGTAAGATTTAAACATTTGGATAATATTTAAAATATTTGTTAATTAGTTGCTATAATTCGAAAAGCTTTGAAAATTGAAACATGCATAAAAATTATATGCACATTAGATCAGTGTTACATTTTGGAGATAGTATGTTTTCTCAAGAAGGAGTTTATGTTGAAAACGTTTAGCAAAATGAATTAAAATTATTTCATAATTATTAAATTTTGTCAAAATAATGATGTCAAATGTTAATTAAAAATACTGCATATTTATAATACATATGATAGAATTGCATGGTTTTCTAGTCAAACAATTAGTGGATGTTTACATAACAAATAGTATATAAGTTTAAATATTTATTAATTAAAGTTGTATTAACATTTATTAGTCAAATTTTAACTGAAACACACAGGCTTATTATATACCTGTGTTTTTATATGTAATATATAGGGTATATGAGCACAGACTTTCACATGACCCACCACTCTCCACACTATCTCATAACACTGATACACTTGAACACACATATGTTGAAAAGATAAACAATCACCAATATATGTATTTCATGCTAAACCAGCAATCATCAGTTGGTCCAGATTATCCATCTCTACACATATATGCTATAAGTGCTCAGAGATATATTAAGATAGCCAAACCTTATATTTTAATGGACAGGCTTCAATATACTCCACACTCCAACTCTTCAACCGTCCATCCAATTGAAAATCTGATAATGGAATGCACAAAGGCCACCCTGAGGCTGAGATTCTTGTCACACCCATGTTGACCTAAGGTGTATCAATGTTATGAGATAGTGTGGAGAGTGGTGGGTCATGTGAAAGTTTGTGCTCATATACCCTATGTATTACATATATAAACACAGGTATATAATAAGCCTGTGTGCTTCAGTTATTTCATAATAGAGATGTCTGCCCATTCCTTGTATATGTATTAAATGGATTATGTCCTTGCATGAGGGGTCAGATTGACCTTAGGTCAGCATGGGTGTGACAAGAATCTCGGCCTCAGGGTGGCCTTTGAGCATTCCGTCATCAGATTTTCAATTGGATGGACGGTTGAAGAGTTGGAGTGTGGAGTAGACTGAAGCCTGTCCATTAAAGTATAAGGTTTGGCTATCTTAATATATCTCTGAGCACTTATAGCATATATGTGTAGAGATGGTAATCTGGACCACCTGATGATTGCTGGTTTAGCATGAAATACGTATATTGGTGATTGTTTATCTTTTCAACATATGTGTGTTCAAGTGTATCAGGGTTATGAGATAATGTGGAGAGTGGAGGGTCATGTGAAAGTCTGTGCTCATATACCCTATAGAGTCAAATTTTAGTAACAATTTTTAAAAAATATAAAAATATAAGAGGTGGCTGGTTTATAGTTTTATCATTTTAGTTATTGTTTGTAATTCGTCTTCATCATATTATGAGGAGAAAATTTAATATTTTTTTTTCATGCAAGTATCAAATATTATGTTAAATATGTGAATGAGAAGTTTATTCTTTGAGCAGCAATTTTGATTAATAACATAAATTAAGTGAAACTAAAATCACTGTCTTACAATTATGAGATTAGTTTAAATAATATTTAGTGTCTTGATTTTAATTTTTAGAGATAGAAATAATAAAACCAAATATAAAATCTATATAAATTTCATCTTGATCCATTTTCAAAAAAAATTATTGTTTATAAATAAGCTGAATCTATTGCACTTTTTTTAGGAATAAAATCATTATGTAAATATCAAAGATATCAGTTACGAAACATTTAAATATATGATAATTAATTATTAAGTGTTAGATATAAAATAAAATATATTTTAAATATATTTAAAAAAATTATATAGATAAAAAAAAAGTCCAAGAGAATAAATGAATTATTTTATATCTCTGATACTTTTTATATGCTTTTATTTTACTAAGTCTATTATTTTTTTCTCTTTTTATTTGAAAATTTTTTAAATTAATTTCCATCCACTTCTCAAATTTTACTCTAGTTATAAAACTGTTTATTTATTTATTCCTAATGATAATACATTTTTTTAGAGTTTACAAACAATTTCAGGTAGGAAAAAAATGCAAAAAATGGGAATTTTTATTTTTATGGTCAATTCAATATTTATTATGTTTCTACCAGCTTAGCGTATTAAATTTTATTTAAACTTTGTTCATTCATAATTTCTGCAATTATATAAACCTAAAAAAATAGAAAGTAAACAAAAAAAAATTAAGGAAATGTTTTTATTCACATAAATGCATTAAAAAGTAAAAACATAAACTTGATTCAATCTTCACAATTAAAAACATAGGATGATCATATCTACAATTTTATCAATACCAGTCTATTTAGCAGATAACCTGCAAGTACTACCCATGCTCTTGTATCAATGCAAAGTGAATCTTAGTGGAAAATAACACGACAAATAGACGATATTGGTGTAAATTCTAAATCCAATTGCCCTAAACTTTTATTTGCTCAAACTGAAGAATTTTTTTTTTTGCTTTTTAGAACATAAGTAAAAGTAATTCTTTATTATTAATTACATGTTAATATAGCATTTAATGTATCTCTAAATATTGATAGTATTACGTTGGAATGAGAGTGTGTGTGGTCTTCTGATATGAGATTTTTTATTGTATTAGCAAGTTCATTTTTTAATAATAGAATTCTATCTACATATACCATTCACTACCAAAAAATATTAGGCTGGTTAATAAGTTTCTTAAGAAACAAATTATATCAGAAAATATGATGATACATCTAAATTAATTCTATTTGGAAAAACCTGCTTAAAATCCATTAATCAACCAACTAACTATTAATTTATATAAAATTATTTACTCACAATAGTTCCTCCCTTATTCTCAATCTGTTTTATTATACTAACATTAATTGTTTCATGTGCCACTCCTTTAAAGCATTTAAAAATGGCATTTGATGGAAAATATGATTGAGCTAAAATGTTGGTACAATAGTAATATTGATTACATACATACACATGAATTCAAATAACATATGTTTTATATATGTTTTCCATAAAACCTTTACATGCACAACACAACATTACTACATACAATAATGGTAATAAGTTTTATTTGTAAATCAGTAATTTTAACTTACAGTGGATTGAGTTATCTTTTAATTTGTCTTAAGATTAAATTTAAAAAGATGGTCATATCAATATAAAAAAATATTATTTAATTTTTTTTTGTTTAAAAATGAATTTTCATCTTAATTTTGAATAATTAATATATGTCATAAATATAAATTCTAATATATAAATGATTTAAATCAAATAAACTATGTTAAGAGTGTACTTGAAAGTTCATTATCAATCAAAATGAGAACTAACTCATGTGATACATTTAAATATTACTACAAATTAATTATATATATATATGAATTCATAGTTTTATTTTCAGAAGCAGGGCCGGATCCAATAAGTGCGGGGCCCGATTGGATTTTTTTTGCGGGCCCTCTATTTATTAAATATTTAAATAAAATGCAAATTCAATATTTCGAAAAATAACTTTTTGTTAATTTTGGTGGTGATGTGGGGCCCCTACAAGTGTGGGACCCGATTGGGCCCAATCGCTCCAATCGCCCTAAATCTGGGCCTGTCCAGAAGTTTCCATGTAATAAAAATATAATAGCTAAATAGCTGACAGTTTAGTATAATAACAAATAATTTCCTCAGAACTTCTTTCTCAAATCACAAGAATGTGTGATTACATGGAAGCTCATGGAAATAATATTATGAATTTATCATTTATCCATGAGAATATTATAATTAATACACACACACATATATATATATTGTAAATATATTCATAGATGGCACTTAATAACTCGTGACATGTTCCAACACTACTTCAAATTGCATATATATATATATATATATAGTCACACATTGCACAAAATAAAGTGATATGCTTAATCACTATTACAAATTGTATATATATTCACACATTACACAAAAACAATTATATAATAGTAATTACATTATATTATTATTTTGTCTAAAACTTATTATAATAGATGAGTGACTTTAAATAATTGTTGATTTCAGAAAATACTCTATATTGCTGCTATCATTTTAGATTTACTATTATTTTTTATGATTAATATAGATATTATCAGATTTATAATTGTAACGAAAGAAATCAGGTGACAGAATAAAATTTGCTACAATAATAAATTATAAATAACTACAAAAAATAATAGAACTATTTAAGTTGTAATTTTAAAAATAGGTATATATATGAGTTGTTGACAATATTTTGGAACTAGTCAAGATGATAGAGATTTTCTGGATGATTGAGTAAAAAAAATCAATATCAATGATAACATTTAATAAAAGTTATAAAGATAAGAATTGTTTTACTTATAAGTTTTTTAAACTAAAATCACTATAAATCATCTCTATGTAAAATTTAAATTCTGAAAATTACAAAACAAAGCCGTTTTAATAAAATGATTACTCTCTTGTATAGGAACAATTATGGAATTTGTTGATCCAAGTAGTCAGTTGATTGAAAGAGTTCTTATTCAATTAATTGACCAAACTGAAATATCATTTTACAGCATTGAGATCAGCATCAATCCGATAATGTTTATTCAATTAAACATGATTCTACTACTGCATTATATGGTGGAAACCTAAAAATGAGATTTATGAGTGGTTTTAACACAGTAGTAAATCCTTTCAAATATAAGTATTAGATAATAAAAAAAGACTACCGTTATTTATTTATTAACTGTTTGCTTTTATGGCTTTTCATGATATTAAAGTCCTGGAAGATCATAACAGTGACACCAGAAATTGTCAAGACTTAAAAAGTATTTATTAATATGTAATACTAGGGATTGCATTCCATAGTGAGAATAAAAAAAACAGTGAAATAGTAACATTGTTCAGATTGTGCCGAAAGATAAACTCATCAGTTCAAATCCTTTTCATCAAATTGAAAATATTTTGCTGATTATATAGAAAACATTGAAAAATAAAAGTAGAATTTATTTAATTTTATCTTCTTTATTTTGCAGATGGTATTACTGATTTAATTTTTCATAATTGCAAACGGAGGGTTAACTTAAAATTCAATATTTAAGAATCTAAGGATCCAAGTTCGATTCCCATGCTAGTACTTTCACTGCTTAGGCCAGCAACACCTGAAGAAGATAGGAGAATAATAACTGTCAAGAAGTTGTGCATATACTAACCTGTATGCTATTACCAACAATGAATATATTTTGAAAATTTAAATAAAGTTAAATTTCTCTAAAGACATTCAATACTTTATATTAGATGATGGAAATAATCAAATATATAAAGAGAACTAAAATACCATCATTACAAACTTTCAGGAAAACACAACATTACAAGAAGTAAAAGTTGACTATGTGGAACAAAATAGATACTAATATTAAATTAAACTTAAGAACATTTGTACACGTTATTAACGCAGATACCGAGTTTAATAAGAAAATCACGAGGTTAAATTTAGATGGAATATTTTATACACGAAATAATAATATTAAAATACAGTTTGTGTATTGGAAAGAAAGGCCATTAAGGAATACTGAGATGTGCACATTTATCACAAAATCATGCATTGATTTAGAACTAAGAACATAATAAGATTACATGTTCATAAATTAAAGGGGGGGGGTATCTACTAACATTTATAAAGAATTAGTAAGATGGAAATAGATCTGGACTGGATATTTTGCTGCTAGAAATAGCAATATAAAGTAATGAAGTTATATCTTGTATCCCAAGAAATTTTTAAGAATCTAAATAAAGTGTATCTATTACATATATAAATGAGAGAAGCTAGAATTGAAAGTTTTGGAATACAACTCTATGTTATTTAATCACACAGACAACAACAAGAAGTAAGAATGTTCTAAAACTGTAAATAACAGAATATTAGCTGTTCTACTTGTTAGCAGTAGCGACTTAAAACAATGTGTGTAACATATATTTTGACACTTAAAAAGAAAGCCGGTCATTTCTGCCTTTTATATTCTGACCCTTACAATTGTTTTCTAATCATGTATCTGTGAATTAAGTTTGTATATAATCGCCTAACGTGTAATTTTTTTCACACTCGTAGAATGTATCTAATTTTTACACTTTTAATGTTGGGAACAAATTATTTTTTTTCTTCACCTTTTTCTCCCCTTTCAAATATGTCTTTTGATTTACTAATAACCATATTTCGACTTAAACTGCGAATATGTTTTTTTCCGTATGTGTTTGTTGGTTTTGCCAAAGGCGGTTGAGATAATGACTTGATCTGTAATGATTTGCAAAAGCATCTATAGCGCAAACAAATTTATAGCGCCTTAATAATGACGTTATATCCCGAAACCCTTTAATTTCTTAAACCGTCTTCTTTCTGACCAGAGTGGGTTCGGTTATCAAAGATACTCGCCAAAATCTGAACAGTTAATTATACATCTTTAAAATTAGATGCCTCATTAAGCTCAAAAACTTGGTGTTATTTTAGCATTTGCACCACCTTTACCTGTGTATCTTTAAAATTTCAATCAGATAAAAGTAATTTCTATCTAAATGACCACGTGATCTATAAATGAATAGAGAAATGTTGTTTGATGAAAGGCGATTCAACTTGGATTTATAATTCCAATGGGAGTCATTAATATTCACTGCTAAATAAAGTAAATATTTTATCTAAACTTAATTGCTACAAATCTGGTTTTCATGAGAAAAAAAAACCCCAACGAAACATTAAATATATATGTAGCGGCGTGTATGTGTAAGTTACTAATTGATTTTTTTTTTTTAAAATAACATATTTGCATTTAAAAAAAAAAAAAACTTTGCAAAAAAGGTAGTTTTCTTAAATTTATTCTTTTATTTCAGGGAAATTATTATAAATAAATATTTGTTAAAAAATAAAATAATTAAAATAAATTTCTGCAGTCATCCCCAGTAACAGCTAGTCGCATATGAGTACGATCTCTCCAACTACAAAAGAAAAAGATGAGACAAATACTTAATGCAGATATATTAGAGTAGTTTTGCAATGATTGTACAAAACATATAAACCCAAAATACGCCAACATATTTACCCAGTATTTTATTTATTTGATGTTTTGTGATGGTGACTTTTAACTTTAAAAGCAAACTTTCCCCTCTTTATAGTTCTCCATTCTTCCAGATGAAACCAATCATTATTGAACTTTTTAAGATGTCTTTCAAAATTCATTATAATCTATATGGCTTCATCTACCACAAAAACAACACTTAATTTTAACACAAAATATCATTTAGACAGTCGTATACTGTTCATTAGTTTCACACATCCAATCCAATGAAAGTGTGATTTTACCATATTGTATATCATAGTGTGCACAAGTTGAAGAATATTGACTGGTTTTATAATTTTGCTACTGTATTTTTAAAGTTTTATCTAGCATTCAAATGAAAGTTTTCTAGTGCTCTATTATTATATCAATAAAATGTCAAGTCTCACTACTTTATAGTATATTAGGTAAAATAACAGCTCTCTATATAGCGAACTTTATTGCAATATTATTATTGAAGTCTATGCTCCGCCTTAACATCTAATTCCATTTATATATATATATATAAAAACAGCTTTTAGATGTTTAAATTGGCTTACATTCTCAAATTGACAATCAGTTAAACTAAAAATTGTAAATGAATTTTCTTCTATTAACTGGTTAATTAATAAAAGTTAATTATTAAAGTAAAACTATTACATGTTGCATTCAAAACATTAAATATATTCTGTTGATGATCTTTTGATCTAGAAACTATACCACATCAAACAGTATACTGCAAATTCAAAGTCCAAGAAAAGTGAATTTTTGATTTTGATTTTATTCAATTAAAATAAAAGTTTCATTAACAAACATTTATCCATGACCACTACTTGGGTAAGAAATGTCTTTGTTTAAGCTAAATTTCAGCATTCCTGTTTTGATGAACAGACACAGACTGAGGATGATTCAATAACACAAGTCTTCATATTTATCAAGGCTCATGACATGTATGATCTATGTCTTATGCAAAAATCAACTCTTTAATTTGTAAGCCCTACTATGAATATCATAAGTGAAAAAATACAACTGTTAAAGCATTATGTGATGATGCAGATTTTTTAGTTACATTGTATACCTAAATATTTCACAATGTTCTGGTCATGTTAATGTAAAATCAGCATAGATCAAAAATAATTCTCTTCATTAACATTTCTATGTATTAAATAATAATTCACACACAAAAAATAGAACAATATTATTAATGGATTCATAATAAAATATTAAAGAAAATGAATTATGTATATTTTATTTTGATTTCTCAAATATTGATTCAAATTCATTTTTATAATAAATAATCATTTATACATTATATGTAGCAATTGTGCAATTTTAATATATCTATATTTATAAGATAATTTATTTTTTAAATGTCTAAATCTTTTTTATCATGTGAAAAAGATCCCCCCCCCACCACCACCACCACTTTAAAATAAAATTAATTCTTTAAAACAAAATGAATTCTATATAATTTTGTTTAACAATAGATACAGTAGAATATTAAAAATAGAATTATTTACACATAACCTTTTTACTTATGTATTTACTCTTCTGGTATTGATGTTTGCAATGTTATAAATAATGTTTAGCTTGAACTAGAATAACTCTAACCAACATATTAATTACTTTAAAAAATAACTTGTTTTATTATTTTTGTTTTATTTGGAATCTCTCATATATAATTTGTTATGATTTATTATTAATATTAGCTTCTCAAATATTCATTCAATAAAATATATTTACACTATTTTATGACTTAATTTTGTCTATGCTTGTTATTTCAGTGTAAAAAACATAGTCATGCTATGTAGTCAAGTATTTAGGGGTTTTAAATATTTACATTACATTTAATTAAGGGAAGAAATTTTCACATTATAAATTAGTTATTTGATACATGTTTTAAAGCTGCTAGTATGCATTGCACTTATTTTTGTTTATTGATAAATTATAATAACTAAAAACATAAAACAATTGGTTTCTTCCACTAGAATAGATAAATAATTTTGTAGGCACTTTCCCAATAGAGTAGTTATCAGTGATGTTATATAGTTGTTGCAATCACCAGAGGTGCAGTAAATGATATCATTTTTATGAAATAGGCACACTTGGACATGTATTTGGGTAATATTATAGATCAATTACAAATTTCAGCAAAATAACAAATTCCATGATTGTCCAAATCCAATGAAGAACAGATTTGTAAAACATGTAAAATAATTAAGTCCATATTATAAAAATGATTGTATTAAAAAGACAAAAAAATAAAATTAGTACTAAAAAATAACAAAGGTGCACTGGAATTGATCTCTAAAACATATTTTAGGTTCTGATACTCTAACCCTACAGCTATACTGAACACATGATAGAAGATGGTATAAAATATGACTATTCAAATATGTTTAAAAATACATATATACAAGCAACAAAGATTACAAATTATAAAATTATTATATAAAAGCCTTTTTCGGCAAATTATGTTTTTTTGCCCTTTTCAATATGTCTCCGCGATTTAAAGCACATACAGTGACATCTATATCAATACATGAGAGAAGATAGATAAACAAATGGATATCTGACATGATCTATTATGTGTTGTTTTTTTTCCCCTCAATTCTACTACAAAATTACTCTGTTATATCTATTGAATGGATATATATCCACATATATTAATTAATTAACTATCCATTCTTTATCCATTAACCACTTATTATTTAACTTAATGGATGTTTTGTATATATTCATACAGTTGTTTTTATTATACATGATGTAGTTTGTTTCATATATTTTACGTCTATTAACATTTTTAATATAATCAAGAACACTTATATTATCAATACAATTTATTTTATGTCCATACTGCAAATAATGAACATATAACGCAGATCTATCATCTTTCCTAGCAATAGCATCATTGTGTTCTTTAGCTCTTTCTCCCAATTGCTTTGAGGTCTGGCCATAGTAAATCATATTACAAAAATTACATCTAATTTTATAAACCATTCCTCTCTTATATTTTATATCATCTTTCATTCTACAATTAGTTATCAATTTATCCAAATTTTTGCTATTAGCCCACCCCACGTTAATGTTTTTATCTAGATAATTTTTACTTTTTTTATTTAATATATTATATACACTAGGCAAATATGAAATTTTTATCCACTTCTTTTGTTTATTAGTCCTACATCTATTATTATTCGTGCTATTTACTCCATGTTGTGAAAATATATTGTCAATACTATGCACTGCATATCCATATCCCATATATGTTTGTTTAAATTTATCCTTCTGTAACATAGCAATATTTCTATCTGTATTAAATCTATCGTTCTTATATTTAAAATTCTTAATTACACTCATCTTTTGTATCCATGGTTGTAGGACTAATAAACAAAAGAAGTGGATAAAAATTTCATATTTGCCTAGTGTATATAATATATTAAATAAAAAAAGTAAAAATTATCTAGATAAAACATTAACGTGGGGTGGGCTAATAGCAAAAATTTGGATAAATTGATAACTAATTGTAGAATGAAAGATGATATAAAATATAAGAGAGGAATGGTTTATAAAATTAGATGTAATTTTTGTAATATGATTTACTATGGCCAGACCTCAAAGCAATTGGGAGAAAGAGCTAAAGAACACAATGATGCTATTGCTAGGAAAGATGATAGATCTGCGTTATATGTTCATTATTTGCAGTATGGACATAAAATAAATTGTATTGATAATATAAGTGTTCTTGATTATATTAAAAATGTTAATAGACGTAAAATATATGAAACAAACTACATCATGTATAATAAAAACAACTGTATGAATATATACAAAACATCCATTAAGTTAAATAATAAGTGGTTAATGGATAAAGAATGGATAGTTAATTAATTAATATATGTGGATATATATCCATTCAATAGATATAACAGAGTAATTTTGTAGTAGAATTGAGGGGGAAAAAAACAACACATAATAGATCATGTCAGATATCCATTTGTTTATCTATCTTCTCTCATGTATTGATATAGATGTCACTGTATGTGCTTTAAATCGTGGAGACATATTGAAAAGGGCAAAAAAACATAATTTGCCGAAAAAGGCTTTTATATAATAATTTTATAATTTGTAATCTTTGTTGCTTGTATATATGTATTTTTAAACATATTTGAATATTGTATACTTGAAGTGCAACATAAAAAAAGAATTGATTTTAATTCTAATTCTTTTTCTGTATAAAATATGACTAATAAACTAAATTACTTACTAAGCATAATTATTATATGATAATGTGTTTTAAATATGTTTATTTTTAAAATAAATTATTAATATTAATGTATTGTTTTATATAAATTAGGATGTTAAAAAAAGATAATTCAGAAACTAAACATTTTCATTTATATATAAATTATAATAATTATCATAAGAAAATGGTGCAACTTTATACAGTTTTATGCAATGGTAGGCCATGAAATATTTAGTATATTTCAAACAATTGTCACAAGTCTGATAAAAAAAGTAATTCTCATATTTTTATTAAAAATATTTGCAATCATATTTCTAATAGTAGAGTGATCCAGAAATCTAAAGATTTTTATTTATATATAAATGTTATTACTTATTGTGGTAAAATGTCACTCATATGGTTAATGTTGTGTGGGGTGGTATATATAGTATTTAATATATTTCAAAAAATTGCCATAAGACTAAATAAAAAAGTAATTTTTTCATATTTCCACACACAATATTTGCAATCAGAATGTGTTTCTAACAATGGAGTGATTTATAGATCTAAGCATTTTTATTTACATATAAATATTATTAAATATCACTGTGATTCAGGATCTGGATTTATGAAGGAAATTTGGGTCCTGCACAACCTGCAGACTGAAATGTGATGACCCTGAATGTATCTCATCTTAATTCATGATTCATTAAGATACCTATCCCAAAAATCACAGTCATATAAACTGAAAACAATGAGGAAGATTTTTTTCAAATAATCAATTTTCTATCTGTAGTTATCTCACTTCCTCTTTTACGTCATGGAAAAGTTTTGGAATAGAAATTAACTTTGATGGACAATCCAATAATTACAAATGCTTTGACAATTTAATAAAAACAATAAATAAATTTTTTCAATTTCTACATTTACCTCACATTTATTTGATAACAAAAAACAAATCAATTCTCTAAAGTCATGTTGAGTCTATGACAGCCATTCATCTATGATTGAGGATAACTTATTTAACAAAATCATTGAATGTTATTTTTGCCTGAGTGAATAATTACTACAATTTTTATTATTATTATTATTTTTAAATATTGGGAAAATGTGGAGTAAGATGGAATTTTCATCTTGGCAAAATAATAAGTTGAAGATGTAGATAAGAAAAACAGATATTTAAAGAAGAGGAAAAAATTCAGTGACTGAGAAAAATAGCTGAGAAATATTAGTAAATTAAAAGTGAAATGGAGATATAGATATTTATTTGTATTTTTATATTGTACTATTTCCATCATCTAATATGTGTGTTGAATGTCTTTAGAAAGGTTTAATTTTAGTTAAATATTCCAAATGCATTCAACTGTTAGTAATATCACAGCAAACAGGTTTGAATCCCATGCTAGTACTGTCACTGGTCAGGCCAGCAACACTTGAAGAAGAGGGGAGAAAAATACATCTCGAAACGTTGTGCATATACTAACATGTTTGCTGTGATATTACTAACATTTGTTTGCTGTGATATTACTAACATTTGTTTGCTGTGATATTACTAACAGTTGGTGCATATACTAACCTGTTTGCTGTGATATTACTAACATTTGTTTGCTGTGATATTACTAACAGTTGGTGCATATACTAACCTGTTTGCTGTGATATTACTAACATTTGTTTGCTGTGATATTACTAACAGTTAGTGCATATACTAACATGTTTGCTATGATATTACTAACATTTGTTTGCTGTGATATTACTAACAGTTGGTGCATATACTAACCTGTTTGCTGTGATATTACTAACAGTTGAATGCATTTGGAATATTTAACTAAAATTAAACTTTTCTAAAGACATTCAACACACCTATTAGATGATGGAAATAGTCTAATATAAAAATACAGCTAGAACACCATCATCACAAACCTTCAGAAAAACAATAGATATTTATTGATTATGGTAATTTTAGACCTGTTTTTGATGCACTGAAAGCAATATATGATTTTGAAAATGGCATCACACTCCTATTAAATTCATCAAGGACACTCTTATTTGATGACAATGATATTTTAGACAGATGATAGAAATATTTTGACTACTTTTTGAATAATTATATAATAATTTAGATGATCAACTTTGAAAAATTTGTCCATTTTGTTTATTTACTAAGATTTGAATAAATATACCCAACATAAAATAATCAACTCTTTGAAAATCTTAAAAATAGAAAGTCACTTTGAAAAGTTTTAAAATATGATGGTGATATTTTAGCTTTGAAATTATTGAATATTTTAAAAATAGATGGTCTCATGAAATTGGGTTACTTTAAATCTATAAATTAAAACAATGGTATGGGACATTTAATTGTGTTGAACTTTTGTATAAATCAAAATTAAAACAACAGCAAGAATACTTCAAGAATTGTGTTGATCTTAGATAGTATGTTTAATGTTTTATTTTATTTTCTTCACCTAAATGTTTAAAATGAAATATTAAACCAATAATTATAAACAAATTTTTCATACATGAATAAACTTAAAAGTTAGATGTTATCAGCATTATCTAAAAAATATTATCACCATCATATCTACAATTATCTATCTCATTGCAAATAAAACTTTTTCCAAATTTAATCCAGTTATTCTGATCCAGAGTTTTTCTTCACCACAACACACTAGCAGAATTTTTTAAAATTTTATTCATTTTTTTTCATATATAATCTTTATCTAAATTTTTAAAACAGGCAAAACTCACTATATGTATTGCCACACACTGCAAGTTAGAGTAATCAATGGATGCCAGAAAGCTTTGCATAAAATCCCCATCTTGTCTACTCATCCAATATCCCCAGACTAGTTTCTGGCTTGTGACCTTTGCCAGTGAGGAGTGTTGGATCTGAGAGCACTGCACCTAGATCTTAGGATCTAATGTGACCCTCCAGCAGCCACCTTTTATCTCCACTTAACTACAAAACTATGAGTTTTAAATTGAAAACACCTTAATATTTTCAATCCAAGCTCATTAGCTTATATAGTCATATAGGTTTGAACTCAGTTCAATACCTTTTGGTGCCTTTGGTTCTTTAATAACCATAGCCACCACTATCCTATTAGAAATGATTGGTTTTAAGCCACTAAAAATCACATGATCACCATTTCTTATGCTTGCTTATAACTGTTATTAAAACAGAAACATGTCTAGATATGCTCTATTTAGTTTAAATGATGCCAGTGATCTGTTTGTTCTTTCAGCCATGTATTTCATTTTGACATTTTTTTGTTATCCCTAATAAATATTTCTTCAAATATTGTTGAGTGGTCTAAAATGACTCTTTATGTCTTTTCTGTTATAGGTATCTACAGGTAAAACACAACTCTTAAAAATTTTTATTATCAAACATTCAGGTACATTTTCTTTTAATATTAAGACATTTTTACTAATAGCAGTTTAATTGTACTTTTAAATTCATCCATTATATTTTCTGCTGTAATAATAATCTGACTAAGATATTTGTAGTTGTTAACTTCTAAGTGATGATTATCAATTATGTTCTTCTGGGATGTCCAATGGAACATTACTTTACTCTGTTTAGCACTTGCCATTAGTCATACTTTCTTACTTTCATCTGATAACTCTTGCAACATTTCCTGAAGCTCTGGATCATTACTTTCAAAAAGACAATCTTACCATCTGCAAAGTCTAGATTATTTAAATCAGGGGCATACAATCTACCATATGAGGTTCATGCACATCTCAGAAATGGCTATGAATGCAATCCCACACAAAATTTTAAACTTACTTAAAACTGAATGAGATTTTTGTGATTATGTATTACAATTTGGTTAACATAAATGTTTATATACATTCAAATACAATATCAAATATCCAATTATTTTTATTTCCCTCTTTTACTTTCATAATAAAATTGATATTTTATTACTTACAAACTTGGAACCTGCTCTATAATTTTAAAAATTTCTCAGAATGGGTTGCTGCATTATTATTATGTAAAAACTATTTTTGCCTATCTGTGGTGATGGATATCATGAAAATTATGTGTGGACTTTTTTTTTGCTTATCAGTTTTAAATAATGTTTGCATATTGAATGTGGGATCCAAGACAACTCTTCTTTACATGAAGTGGCTCAGAAGTATCAAAGTATTGGATATCTCTGATTTAAATAATCTCAACTTAGTTTACTCCCTTATTTTCTTATTTTAATAAACAAAATATTTCTTGAAAAACTGCTGTAAAAAGTAGTGTAGATATTTAATCATGCGGTTATATAATTTTATTATCACCATGTAATCCCATTATTGCTGTTGCATTTTGATAAATATTTTTCTGAATATGAGTACATTCTAATCTCTAATTTGATGATCCAATTCTTTAATTGCTATTGAAATGCTTACAAATTTAAATGCTTTTTCAGAGTCTACCAATCCAAAGCATAATGATAACTCATATTCTTTAGACCTTACTATAACTTTACTCAGTACTTGAATGTGCAATCATGTGTTGTTTTATGTATAGTTTTTTTTTTTTTTTGGTTGAGAAGAATCCAAAGTTCACTGAAGAGGTATTGTAATTATCTTGGTAAAGGTTTTGTATAGAGTTGATAGAAGTTTGATAGATCTATAATTTGTTATATTTTTATTACCATTTTTCTAACATCAATAGTACTACTGAATTATTCCAATTATTTTGCACATCTTAATCATTTATATAATTGGTATTTAACTTTACTAACATTTTTTTTCTATTTCTTCACTTGCCTTTTTTTAAGATAGTAATAATAATTATCTCATTTCTGGGTTTTTTTTACTTCTTCATACAATTAATTGCATGTCTTAATTTAAAAAAAAGACATAATAATTGTAATAGATGGTAATGTTTTCTTAATATTTATTGGAATTTCATATAGAACTCTTTTATAAATCCATGATATCATCTCTCTTTTTAATAATAGTTTTATCTTACCTTTTTTTTTTACATTTCACGATTTTATTTCACACTTTTGAAATTTATATTTTCTTCTACAGTTTTTCTATCTAGTTTCCAATTATGTTTTTTTATATCATTACTAACTTTTTTTTACATAAGAAAAAGATCATTTGTATAAACTTTCATATGCTTATTTTCTTCATATATTCTGTTGCCTCACATTACAATATTTATTGATACTATGCTGCTTTTTCAGTTCTCAATAAATTATTGGTTATCTTCCTATTGATTCTAATCAAATCTGAACCATCTTCAAAGTCTCTTAATATTTTAAAAAAACTTGCAATTTCTACTTTATTGAAACATTTTTGAAGATTAGGAATATTAACAAGTAAAACTGACTTTTTAAATAATTTTCATCTGTCTAGTTTTACATTAACACATATCTTACATTTTATCAAATAATGATAATTATTTTTGTTCAATTTATTAAGAACTTTATTATTTTATAATATATAATGACTATTACTGAAAGTATAATCTCCTTCTGTAACTTTATTTGAATGCATCCATTTCCATTTAGTATTTTTTTTCAAAAAAGAATTCATAATATACAATTTTTCTGAAAACCTCACGTATTTGACCTCTCACATTTCTATTACCATAACCAAATTTATTCACACATTTTCATATTTTAATTGTTTTCTAATTCTAACATTAAAGTCTCCTATGACAATATTTTTCATGCAGAACACTAACATACAAAAATTCAAAATTACAAAATGATTACTTAATATTTTACAAGGTGATTCATCAATAACATCAAATTATCAAAAGAAAATATTGAAATTTTATGAGAAATTTAAACTTTTAAATTACAACATATATGAGAGTAAAAATAAAAAGGAAATATAACAAGTTGCTTGTTATAGTTACATAAACATATTAGTTTTATTATATTATTATCATTACATTTAAAGAATGATTGAAAACAAATTAAAAACTTTTAATAAACTAAAGAATAAATTTAATGTGAAATGTGTGTGTGCTGTTTTTCACAAATTAGGAGGCATTTGGACAAATGAATGATATTTACACTTGCATTTCCTTCTATACGTTTTCAAGTCCTTCACATTGATTTGTTTTTATGTTGACTAATGTCAAAAAAGTTAATTCATAAAGATAAGATGTAGAAAAGAGCAATAAAACATTTATCGATTTTTTTTGATATAGCGGGATATTCTTTTTTGAGAGAAATCCAAAATTCTTCGAGAGTCATTTCTGAATAATTTAAATGTAGTCCACAATCTTAAAAATGTGCCATTTATTTAAAATCCAGAAATATTTTAACAAACAGAAGAAATAAATGAACTGTTTATCCAATCATATTTATTTGTGTCTAATATTGGAAAATATTCATCTAAATTCATTTGCAACTCTGTTAAATGTGCAGTTATTACAGATATCATGGGAACATTTCAAGTTTGGTTTCTGCAATTCATTTTCTCCCCATTGAAATTTTTTTTTTCCAAAATCAGATATTTTTCAATGGAACTCACAATATTTTCACATTTTCTTTGAAAGCGTGTCTTGATTGTATTAGAATGGCCAAATATGCAACATTATTATTGCATATTTTTTAGATTAATGCAGTCAATTTTTTGTTTTAGAAATTTCAATAAAAGCCAATAATTCATTTTTAAGAATTAATATGCAATTTAATACTTTTCTTTGAGACAATCATTTTACATTGTATGAAAAATCAAACATTCATATTCTGCACCTATAGATGAACAAAGTTGTCAAAAGAGGAGTTTTCATGGATGTGTTTTAATAAAATTTACAATTTCAACTACCTGGTTTAACACAACATTTCTTTCTTTTGGCATTGTTCTTGAAATAAGGTTTTATGATGCAAAAAGTTAAAAACTATATTCAGATTGATATTTTTCACTTCAGTTACAAATCTTTTGTTTACTTCACTCATGGTAGCAGCTCCATCTGTACAGTTTCCAATGCATTGATTTCATGATAATTTAAGTTTCTAAATATGAAGTTATGGCATCATATATGTCTTGGTGTATTGTATGGCAAAAAAGTTCATTGCATCACAAGAACTGATTTTTTTCTTTATTGTAAATGAATCATACAATTCCTAGTAAACAAGCTTTGTCACTTATATCAATTAATTGATGCACTTGTAATGAAAAATCTTTATCGATAAGTTCATTACTAACTTTTTTTTCAATGTTACAAGAAATGTCAATTATTCTTCTGTGAATTGTATCATTAGATGCAAGAATTTTTAAAATTTCCTTTTCAGCTTCTTGACCAAACAGAATTTTAGCTACCTTACATCAGGCAGGCAAAATAAGTTTCGCTGCTACTGTGTGTGGCTTTAATTTGAGTGTTGTTAATTCAGCAATTTTGAATATTGCAAGTTGAGCTTTAACACTAATTTTCAATGTTTTCTCAAACTAATTTTTGTGTTTTTGTTGCATTTCCAAAAATCTTTTAAAATAATCTTTGTTCTTAGATGAGAGATGTTTATGCTTTATGAAAAAGTTCATTTTAATTTAGCAGGAAGCATTGCACTGTTTGAAAACTTGTCATCACATACAAGGTATAATACAATTGGACAATTTTTATATTTACATATGTTTAAGTTTTCATCTAATAATGATGTATCATAAATTGTAAAAATTTTGCAAGCATCATTAACAAAAATAATATAAGTAATTTAAAGTGATTAATTAAATCTCTACACTCTCAGTTCCAAATGCTTCAGATTGGCTGGAACTTTATCTTGTGTTTGGAAAGGAGAGTATTCATTATAAATAGCATTCCATCTGTAAAGCACATGTGCTGTGGTGTAAGCTACATTATTATTATAACCCACATATGTAAATTCAAAATTTAAATATTTTTCTTCATATAGGCAATTAATTTTTTGTGATTTGGATTTACTTATAGCATTTTCAACAAGATCAACTGTATTGTTGTTGTTTTTTTTTTACTAATAATAGTAACAGTACTGTCAGTAGATTCATTTTCAAGATTTTCTTCACAATGATATTTTCTTATTATAAATTTATTTATTATATGGATAATGTACTAATTAAATTTATTTATTGTACTAAAAATGCAATAACCCATTAAAAAGAAGAATTATTCATTTTAAAAGAAACATTTACCTGATATCTAAATAATATATGAATTACACAACAAGTGTGTGGGCAGATTAATTACCAGATATTATTACATCTTGACTATTTAAAAATAACAGACAATATAAATTCAGGTCATTTGAACAACTATATATGTGCATCACACCAGGTTACACAGAAACTGACACCACTGCACACAGGCAATCACATCATGTAGACTCAGTCAGTCACACAAAAAATGCATGGCTACAATAACTCAGAGCTATCTATTATTATGTCTATATATATTTTTCTCATAGAACACATGAAGTAGATTCATAGAACATCAGTATTCCACAAACACCTTACCATGTACCATGAGATCATATTTATATAAATATAGTAAACCATTATTATAATTTTATAATTAATAATCATATAGATGTAGGAGATGCACAGGTTAATGTATTTCCTCTTTAGAAACAATTCTATATATACCTATAATACATTTATATATAGTTGGGAGATTTGTATAGACTCTTAAATTTATTTTATAGTTAAATTTTAGCTATGATGCAATCAGCTACTACCCATTAGAAACAACATTATAATATAAAATAATGACATCTAGTAAATAGTATTTGACTTAAAAACCTTAAACCAAAACTGATTTGAGTTTGCAGCGCTTGAAATCTAGAGTAATTAAATTAAAATGAACTCATTTTTGTTTTAAATGTCACAATACAATGCTATTTTTAATTGATAATTTGACTTGTTGCATCATAAGTATTTTTTTTCTATAAATTATATGCAGAAACTCAATTGAAATTATTAATATATATATAACATGGTGGTATGGATAGGGCTATATTACATATACATAAAGTTTAATTTAGTAATTTTATAGCTTTTTTTTTTTTACTAAATAAACATTTTGTATAAAAATCTATAAAATACAAAATAAAAAGTTACTAAATAGTGTATGAAGGAAATTTTATAGAATAATCAAATAGTTTATTTTTTTAATTTGCTTTTACGCAAAAAGAGAGAAACTGTTTGAGAATGTAATATTTATTTGTTTAAAAAAATTAGAAAATGAGTGGACATAAACAATATTTTGCAATCATCTGATTGTTTTATATATATATAATAATTTATTATAAAGTAAAAAAAATTATCGAAACTTATATGCAATATTTATAAAACTTTTATTTCCATGAATGATATGATTTTATTTATAATTATTCAGTGTAAAACGAAATTATGTAACCAAATTAATTTTAGTTTAAAAGATAAAAATGTAAAACTATAAATAATTTTAAAGTTGACTAAAAAGAAATAATTAGTGTATTTTGAAGTTTTATTAGTCTATCAAACGGTCTTCAGAAAACAAGTTGAAATAAATAATGACTTACGTATGTGTGGTCAAAAATTGTAATAAAATATTTAATGAAGATATAATTTGAAAAAAAAAAAAAAACAGTGGAAATTTAAAATCCAAAACACCTTTCTTTCTTAATTTGTGTAAAGAATTGAAAGAGTATATAAAGCCTTGATTCAAACACATATATAGTTGATGTGGCAGCAGAAGTCAGGTGCATTCAAGATCTACATTAGGCATGTTTCATATAAGTTTAATGATAAGACTAGATCTAATCTTCAGATCAATCAGTAGTTGCAGTGAAATAAGTAAAACATAGAAATACATGTAAAAGTTAAAATTATCATACAATTAACAACACTGAAAATATTTACTACAAACTAGTAGAACCAAAATGATTTGTTGAACAATTCAATTGCACTGTTTGTAACCAAACCACCCAACATAGATCTTTTTTGATCTTCCATAGATTTGATTTTGAGATATTTGAATATTTTCTTTTTCTCTTACAATATGGCTAAATGAATATAAAAGATTTGTTCATAGTATTTCTATATAAAATGGTGAAAATTCAATAGATGAGACTATAATAATTAAAATCAAAAAATAAAATTATAAAAAGAAATTCACCAAAGAATGGAAATCTCTTATAAGAAAGTAAGAACTTAAAGCCTTAAAATTCAAGAAACATTTTATTATGTATACTGTTAAAACAAGTGAAGAAATTCAAAATTATATATAAATCTATAGAGCTGTAAATACAATTCAAACATAATGCCAAACATTTAAATAGTAGAAGACTATCAATACAGTAATGCCACCTAGTGCAAGACTGAGTAGTCAATGGATAAAAGAAGGTTTGTCATGAAATTACTATTTAATAACTACACTTCCAATATTCTAGTTTAGTTTCTAACTAGTGGCTTTCATCAATAAGGAACTTTGGATATGAAAGCACTTCTTCTAAATTTTAGGATCCAATGCACCCTCCAACAAACATCTTTTATGTATTTAGTTAACTATGAAGCTATGAGGCCAAGATGTAACACAATAATGTTTTCAGTTTAAACTTTTTATTTTTATAGTCATATAGATCTGAGCATTTATCCAATTTGGTGTCATTGTTTTTTTTTAAAAAACCACAGTCATCATATTTCTATGGGCAGGATGAATATAAACCACTAAAATAATTATTGATCACCATACTCTATGATTAGAGCAGCTGTTTAAACATTAGCAAACTATCCATACAATAGTCCCATCTAATGCAAGCCCTAGTAGTCAGTTAATACAAGAAGGTTTGTGAATAAAAATCCTATCTAGTGGTTGTTGAAGGGTTGCATTGGATCCTAAGATTTGGATACAACTCTCAGATTCAAGTATTCTAACTGATAAAAACCACAAGTTCAAAACTAGTCATGGGAATATTGGATGATTAGGCACTAGATAGGGAGTTATTGCAAAAATATTTTTGCATCCATTGATTACAAAAGTTTGCATTGGGTGGGACTACTGTATAAAGAGTTTGCTACTGTTTAAACAGCTTGTGTAAACATAAAATATTGTGATCATGTGATGTTCGTTGACTATTAATTACATTTATTATTAATTTTAGTCATATTTAAAGGTTATTTTAATTTCAAATATGTGTTTACGTATGTATATATATTTGGAATGTTTATTTAACATATGGGAATTTCAAATATGTGTTTACGTATGTATATATATTTGGAATGTTTATTTAACATATGGGATTATGAGCTTGTGTTTAATTTTAAGAGAGAGGGGGGGTATTTTTTATCCTACCCATATTTCATTTCATTATTTGTTTATTTGTATCTAAAATCACTATGTCTACATATACAAATTTTTATGTATATATTTTCAATTGAAAAATGACAAAGAAGAAATATAGGATTTATTAGAACATTAGGTTGAAGGATGCACTGTAGTCTTAAGGTTAGTATTTTTAATTCCATAAGGCCATAATGTGTACTGCCATAGATCTTTATTCTTTATTCTATTTAATATCTGAGGTATATAACTGTAGAATATAAGTGTGATATAAATATTGAAAAAATAGTAATTGTCATATTTAATAAAATGAAAATTATAGAATATAACAGTCATAAAATGAGAATGTATGTGGAATAGAATAAGTTAGATATGTGATGAATATAATCTAATAATGCATATAATTATTATAACCTAGGTCAGGGATGGCAAACCAATGAAATTTGTGCCAGAGATGGCATGTTTGATCTTTTACTGGCGCATTAATTATTTACAAATTTTTTATGCTTTAAATTAATCAATACTTTTTTTGTTACTAAAATCTGTACTAATAAAAATTTACTGTAAATCAAAAATAAAATAAATTATGATAATATTATACAAGAATTTAATTTACAATTGAATTCTGATTAAAAGCAATAAATTACAAAATTTGGAAAAAAAAATTATACATGGAAATGATATTTTAAGTCAGCCTGTCATATGATTCCAATATAACTCTTTGAAGTAATTTTTTTCAAAGTAAAGTAAAAGTAGAAATGACAACTTCCATATTTCTCCATTCTTTTTTATTACATAAATAATTTCATATAAATAAAAGTAATAAAATTATTTTCTGTCCTAATCTTTTTTTACCTAGACATGTTGATATCATTCATTTTTTTAACATAATCAAAATCGTAAACAAATGAATGAAATGCTTAATCAATACTATCAAACGATTTTTTTTTTTGCTTGAAGTTTTGTTGTAAAAGTGTAATGTAATGATAATATATTTTAACATATAATAAATCTTTGATTTATAAAATTATTAAAACTCATTTAAATTTACTTTTAAATAATTTGTTACAATTATATTAATATGATTAGTGAAAATAAAAAAACAAACAAAATTTGTTAAGCAGTAGAAAATTTCAAAATTGGTGCCTGATGAGTATGGAATGATTAACAAAGGCATGAAGGCAATATATGTTTTATGTTACAGAAGTTGTATTGAGAACATCATCAGTAAAATGGCATTATGAGACCAATCATAAATTGCTCTGTGAAAAAAGTAAAAATAAACAAAAAGAATATATTGCCCAAGCATTTAAAAATATAAATATTCAAATCAACATCTTAATGAAATTTATCGAAAATCATTCATATATAACTGCTGCTTGTTTTTTTATTTCACATGTAATTGTCAAATATGGGAAACCTTTTAATGTTGGAGAATATATGAAAGAAGCTTGAATAAAATTTGCACCATTTCTTTTTAAAGATTTTGAAAACAAAGCAAAAATTATTCAGAGCATAAAATATATATCATTGGCTAGAAATACAATTAAAGAAAGAGTCCTGCAAATGGCTAATAAAATAACTTACCAACAAAAATGATATATAAAATTTAGTTAATTTATTCTGCATTGGTGAAAGTATAGACATAAATGAATCAGCCTGCTGGCTATTTTTATTTGCAATTGTGTTGGAAATAATACCAAAGAATTTATCTGTTTAAGCTCATTTAGTAACAATAACAAAAGAAATGGATATTTGCAATGAAGTTTCAAATGTACTCGCTGAAAAAGAAATAGATACTGACAACATTGTATCAGTAATTAAAGATGATGCTCAAAGTATGACTGGAAAAGAAAATGGTTTTCTCAGTTTATTTACCCAACCATATTGGATATTTAATTTTGCATTTTAATTGCATTATACATAAGTAGGTTTTATGCACAAGGTCAATTCTAAACCACTGGATGATGTTATGAACTATTGTGACTAAGTTAGACAATTTATTTTATAAATTTATTGAGTGAAGTGAACTCAGCATGCGATGGTTTACTTATGTACTACAATGTCTGATGTTAAATTGAAGAAAAGTTTTTTAAAGATTCGTTGAGTGTTTAGATGAAATTAGACTGTTTTTATGATGAGAAAATCATTGAAAAATATAGTGAATTAATGGATGTTGAATGGCTTTTAAAATTAATGTTTTTATTAATATGTGTTCATATCTAAATGAAATAAAAGTGAAACTGCAAGGTTATAATAAGACAGTTGTTGCCATGTTTGATTTGATCAAATCATTAGGAGTTAAATTCAAATATTCAACCATGATGTTATTTCTTACACCTTCAAATATTTTCCAAATCTAAAAAAGTTCTTGAGTGATTTAGAATCTCACAAGAAGCCAGATCACATAAAGTTGATGCAAGACTTTTGTGCTGTAAGTCAACTGGGAATTTATGAATTTTCTTTAAGATTTACACAGTTCAGACAATTTTCAGAAACATCAAAATTTATTTTATACCCAGACACAATATCAATGGAGTCTCAAGTTAGAAAATTTTGAATGGCTTAGTTAGGAAAATATGGAAGTGCAGTCAGTTAATTTTCAGTTCAGATCTATATGGAAACAGGAATTTGTTAATTCGAGGAGTGAGTTAGAAACAATGGAAAATGATTGATTATTGGACATATGTAAAAAAAATGCTGAAGAGGAACAATTGATTGCCTGGAATGCTATTCTTGAAACATTTAATTGTTTAAAAAAAATAGCAACCGCTATATTATCAATTTTCTCTTCTATATATGCATGTGAATCATTGTTTTCAGAAATTAACTTAATTAAAGACAGTTCTAGAAATAGAATGATGGAGGAGTCTAGTTCAGCATCTACACTATTAAAATTGACAAAATGTGAACCAGATATAAAGCATTTGGCATCCAATGTACAACAGCAAAAATCTTATTAAATAATGTCTATTTACGTTGATTTTATGTTTATTTCTAAAATTTTGTTTTACTTACTATTAATTTTTTACTATTACATTTTATTCAACATGTGCTTTTCAAAATAAATATTGCTCACTTTTATTTAGCTTTTTAAGAATTTTTGTTTAATTATTATTGTTATTATTTTGTTTTATACATTTTTAAAAAACTGTAAAAATTAAGTTATTTATATTTTTTATTTAATAAATGCATGACATACCAATCATTCAATAAATACCTTTTAGAAATTTTTGGCATGTACACATAAAAAGGTTTACCATCCCTGACCTATCATCATCACATTATTCTTTGGTTTACCTTTAAGAAGATAATTTACTGATTTAATTTTAAAGTCATATGTTTATAGAGTAGTATATATTCATGTAGGCATATGAAAATATAGTTACAGTGATGTAATAAGTATGAAATGTTAGAATATTATGACCATCATAGTTTATCCCACCATTGTCATTTGACTGCCATTATGCTGTAGCTCGTTGATTTATTTGATAGTCGATTAATTTTATAAATGTACACTTTTTCTATTTTACTTCCATTGCAATATGTATAGCACTTAAATCTCATATTGTTATAGTGGTCACAAATAGCGATAGTTGGTGAGATCATTCACCTCAACTCTGTATTCACTTATGTTAGGAATTAATAAGCATATTCACATTATAACACTTTTATTATCTACTATGAAAATCTCCACTGCTTATCATCTTCTGCAGAAACTCTTACACTTATCACACTAATGTGTCAGACTTTAAACATGTAGTTAGAATTATTGTCTTTAACATGTGCCATGTCATTATAATATAAATATCATCATCATCATCATTTTCAGTCTTTATCCAAAGTATAGCTCCTCTTCTTCACATTTCTCCAGCACATTTTCCTATTTCATCCATCCATCTTACATGTAGTGTCTTTCAGGTCTTTTACAATCCCTTGAAATCCAGTTTAACATATCAAATGTCCATCTATTATTATCTCTTCTAGCATTATGTCCTGTCCAAGTCCATTTAAATCTTTTAGTTCTTTAAATGATGTCAGTAATATATGTTTCATCTCTCAACCATGTATTTTATTTTCAATCTCTTCTTGTTACTCCTAAAATACATCATGCCATAATTTATTTAGGGGTTTGAAGTCTCTGTACTACTCTTCTGTTAAGAGTCTAAGTTTCAGATACAAAGTAATAACTAGTAAAACTCATTTATTAAAAACTTTCCTCTTTAAATACATAGACATATTTCCTTTTAGTGAAAAGTTATTTCTACCAAAAGCTCTCCAGTTATTTTTAATTCTATGATTAATTCCATCTGTTATACTTCTATTTGTTGTAATAATCAGACCAAGTAGTTGCTAAGCACTTCTGATTCAATATTATCAAACCTTATTTTTTCCTTTGAAGAAAATCCATTGGAAATTACTTTAGTCTTTTTAACATGGTTTAGTCTTACATTCTTATTTTCATCTGATAATTTTTGCAACATTTCTTGAAGCTCTGAAGCATTATTAGTACAAACAATGGCATCATCTAAAAAATATAAATGATCACCATTTGCTTTTACTTCCTTAGATTTCCATTTTATTTCATAATATATTTCTTCCTACACTGCTGCAAAAAGTTTTGGAGAACAAAGTAATCCTGTTATACATCTTCCTAGTATTATTATGTAATCTAATTGCTACTGATGCATTTTTATAAATATTCTTCAGAATATGACAATATCTGGAGTTGGCATCTTGATAATCTAATGTCTTACTCACTGAAAAAGTGCTTATAGAATCATATTCTTTTTCATTTTATAAATATTCTTCAGAATATGACAATATCTGGAGTTGGCATCTTGATAATCTAATGTCTTATTCACTGCAAAAATGCTTATAAAATCGTATATTTTCATAATTTATATTCATTGGTCATTTTTGTAACTTCTCTCAATACTTAGCTATGATCCACTGTACAAACACAATTTAAATTTAACTAAATGATTAAAATCCAAAGTTCATTCCCACTTCAGTTGTAATTATCTTGGTAAAATATTGTATAAAGTTTATAAAAGATTGATAGGTCTGTGATTTTTAATATCTTCTTTATAACCTCTTTTAAATATTACCCCTCTTTTAAATATTAATATTAATACAGAATTGTTTCAATCATCTGGTATATTTTATCATTTAGTTATTTGATATTGCTGAAAAATTTTCTTTTTTTTCATCTGCTTCTTTTAAGATGTGAATTATAATTCTATCATTACCTAGAAATGTTTCTTTCTTTATAGATTTAATTGCTTATCTCATTTTTTCAATTAAAATCCTGCACAATTAGTTGTAGGAGCTATACTTCTGATTTTTTATTGCTCCTTGATAAATTTTTTCTACACATTTTATAGTGCCATCTCTCTTTTTAGTAATAGATCCATATTTATTTTTTATTTCATAAATGTTTCTTATCAATATAAAGATGTTGTTTTACACTTTTTAGACTTATTTTCTTCTATAGCTTTACTGGCTAATTTACAAATATATTTTCTTATATCACTCTTTTTGCACCATTTTACAAAATTCTAGATATGTAATCTTTGTTGATGCATTGTTTTTATATATTTTCATTTTTTTCTTCATAAATTATCATTTCTGTAGAAATTTTACAGGTTAATTGCCACTTTTTTTGTACCAGAAATTTTCATTGTAATTTTTTAAAAGTGCATCAGTTATCTTCCTATTGATTTTCTTCACATGTAAATAATATTCAAAATCTATTAATATTTTAAAGTGATTTGCAATTCCTAATTTAAATTTATTGGAAATCTGAACATTAGGAAGATCAACTATAAATACTGTGTTCCATAATAATTTTTGTTTTTCCCATTTTTTATTAACATGTTTCTTAACTGTTTCACAAAAGTAAGCTATGAGAGTGCTATCATATTTGACATAAGAGACAGTGCAATAATACTGTGATTGCTACTTTTCTACATTGTTTTAAAGCATTGTATATGTTAAATTATGGTCTGTGACAGACTGTAGTGATTATTTATATGTAGCTTCCACTTTTAATGTATTAATGTTTAAAAAATTCCAAAATATGTCAGAAGTTTACAGACCTTTATGACTTTTATCTGTGAATGACAACACATTCTACTGTTGTTAAAACAGGCAAAACTCACTATACATATTGCCACACACAGCAAGCTAGAGTAATCAATGGATGGCAAAAGGCTTGTGCATAAAATCCCCATCTAGTGCCTACACATCTAATATCCCCAGTAAGCTAGATTAATCAATGGATGCCAGAAGGCTTGTGCATAAAATCCCCATCTAGTATCCACTCATCCAATATCCCCAGACTAGTTTCTGGGTATATTGGATGAGTAGGCACTAGATGGGAATTTTATGCACAAGCCTTCTGGCATCCTTTCATTACTCTAGCTTGCTGTATGTGGCAATACATATAGTGAGTTTTGCTTGTTTTAACAACAGTTATACACAAGCATAAGAAGTGGTGGTCATGTGATGTTTATTGACATTCTATTGTTCTGGCAAAGTTATGAAGGAGGTCACACTTTGTGATTGGTTGTTGCTTTAGATTTATTTTCTCTGCAGCTAAAAAAATGTGATTTTCTGCAATTGTTAATAACTATGATGCAATATTTTTGTAAAAGATGTATTATTAAACCAAAAACTATGTCACTATAAGAGGGGAACTTTTCAAAACATTTTATTTTTAGAAAGACAGCTCTTAAAATGTACATGAAGTATGATACAAGAACTAAAAATTACCATGAAACAGCCATTACAGAAATTGTTTTTGTAAAACCATAAATTAAATATTTTAATAATAATTAATAATTTATTAATATTTATAATTTTTTTTTGATGATAACTAATTCCAAATATTTCATTTTTAATAACATAAAATTCTAATATCTAATATTTTGTTCTTCAAACTTTTTGAATAGGTATTGTGAAGCCATTAATGATGAGTTTCTTTGTTATTGGTAAGACCTTCAGTTAGATACATATTTTCATAATTTTAAAATATTAATTTTTAATGTTTTAGAATTTTAATTATTAGACAGCTTAAATATTTATAATATAGTCTCTAAAGGAATGTTGTAATGTAAATAAAAAAGTTTTAATTGCACACACAAAAAAATCAAACAAGACATCGTCACTAGAGTCTATTCATAAACTTGGGGTCAGGTTAACACTGATATAATTAAAAAAATATTCAGTTATATTGCTATCAACATCACATTTGATATAATATGTGTATCACATTTATGGCTTATAGTTATCAATTACTGAAAGCATACTAGGCAATAATAAAGCTGATTTTTTTTAAAAAGTATCTTATCTATGTTTGTTTACTTTAAAAATCATTTATTACATGAACTCAGAAAAGAAGGAAATTATTTGTAATTGAATTATTTACCTCATTATTTTTTTTTATGCAAATTAGGAATTGGAATTCCAATTGATGATGTATGCACTTAATAAAAGAAATATGTTTTAATTAACTTAATATGGTACATATTTTATATTAAAAAATATTTTAATATGATATTTTTCCCTCATGTGTCATAGCATCAGCCGGAAAGCAAACCCGCTAACCTGGGACAACTGCTTGTAAAGCAGCCATCGCTGACCTCTCGACTACTAATGCTTGACACTAAAGTAAGTAGATACACGAAGCTATCAGAAATAAAAAGAATAGAATTTAAAAAAATATACAATGCAAGTATTCATTCTATGCAAGAGGTGAAAATATCTTCTACATTTGCAAGGCATACACTTTTGTCAACATTATGAAAATAAAACATTAATTTTATACTTATTTTGTTTAAAATTTATTATTTATTATTTGCAAAATTATATTAAATAATTATTTTAAGATGCACGTAATGTTTAAACTTAGATTTTATTTAACAGAAATTTGTCAAATGAAAATGGATTGAGGTCAAAAATAAAATTCCTCCAGTCAATAAATTTCTAAAATTGATTGTAATATTTTTTAAAAAATCTCTTTATTATTTAAAGTTATGCTTTAATGAAATCTGTTCCAACTATATTATTAAAATACAATTTTTTTTGGCTTGAAATGTGAAATAAAAGTTGTTTTGATTATTTATTTATGTTTATCTTATTTATTTTTTCTTCAAAGTTTTTAGTTTATTTTTTTAGATTAATTTCGTTTATTGACTGTATAATATTTAAATACAGATATAGTTTATATCCCGAGAGTTTAGATGTAATTAGAGAGGACTTGAACCCAGACTTTTAATCTCCCTTCAGCTATCCATTATATGTCATACAACTGATACACATAATCACAGACATGTGAGTAACATATATGAACTCCAATTTATGTATTTCATACTGAATGAGCACACATCGGTTAGTCCAGATCATCATCTCCCACACATATATAATTACTATTCAGCTTATATTAAGATAAAAAGTCTTCTAACATTAATGAATAGGCTTCAATATACTCCACAATCCAACTTTTCAGCCATTCATATCATTGAAAATCTGATGATGTAATGCCCCAATATTTTGATGATGCTTATATCCTGCCCATCTCTCTTCTGGGTATTTAATTGGACAATGTCCTATATGTAAGAGATAGAGCACTTAGAATCAACATGAGCATGACTATAATATTGGCATCATCAAGGGATTTGGGCATTTGATCATCATATTTTCAATGGGCATGAGTGGCTGAAGATTTGGAGGATGGAGTAAATTGAAACGTCCACTAATGTTTGAAGATTTGCTATTTTAACAGAAACTAAGGAATGATTATATATATGTGTGGCAGATGATGATTTTGACCAACTGATGTGTGCTGCTTCAGCATGAAATACATATATTGGACATCATTTATATTTTTCACATGTGTGTGTTCATGTGTATTGGCTGTATGAGATAGATTGGAAAGCTGAAGAAAGCTTGAAAATCTGATTCAAATTCTCGATAATTATTGAATTTATGTTTCAATGAAAATTTTACATAAATCATGTGTTAAGATTTGCAGAGGTCCCTTCTGTCGTTTTTTCAGGTGCATAATATTAAGGTTATAGCCTTAATATATATTATTTTATATAATGAGAATGTGCTTTACAAATATAATTATTATAAAATTGTATGATAAAATAGACTATATATATATTAATGAAGTAAAACAATAGAAAATTAAGAAAATTTAATCTTTTATAGTATATAAGTAATGTTGCACCTAAACTGCACGATGTGAAATTTTACAGCTAATTTTAGAACCCTGCACACTGCTCAGTGATTTCTGCACACTACAAACATTCCAATATTCAGATTATTCATTCATTCGTTTTTATGTTTAAACATACAAAGTTGATTCTAGATGAATAATTTTGATAAAAAGGATTGAGTGAATCCTGCCTTTCATTTAATGGCCATAGCTGTTGGCGGGCATTTAATATAATTGAGCCTGCAGCTTTAATGTGATGTGACATTTTTATTATTGTAATTTTAAAAAACCATCACCAGAAATGAATTTCAATAGCTTTTTTTTACAGTGTAGCACAAAATAATTATCTCTGTTTAATTTTTTCTTCAAATTTAGAGGTTTCTGAAAGCTGAGGCCCCAAGCTTTAGCTTATTTAGCCTAATGGTAAATCCAGAAATGTCAATGGAGGCACATCAATTGCAAAGACAACAATTAATAATTAAGAGTACAATATCTAGGTCATGTCTACTAGAGTATAGACTTTAAACAAATTTAAATTCCAATGACTATATAGATACTTCTCCAATACTTAAATTTATTCCTAATGTTGTGACCCTTTAATACAGTTCCTTATGTTGTGGTGACACCCAATCTTTAATTTTGCTACTGTTATGGATCAGAAATGTGTTTTCTTATGGTCTCAGTGACCCCTGTGAAAGAGTTGTTTGACCCTCAAAGGGATCATGACTCACAGATTGAGAACAACTGATTTAGATACTAGGTTTCCATAAGAGATATAAATGACCAGAATGTCTTGGATTCTTTTGTAATGAAAAATAATTTAAACATAGAGCATAGAAAAGATAGTTTAAAATGTTTATTTGTAAAATATGAATCTATAATAAATAATAATGATAAAAACTATATACATTTAGATACAATCTTAGAACAATATGGTAATTTGAAATTTTTAGTAAATGTAAAATTGAAGTAATCAAATCATTTAATGATTTAGCTACATGTTTTAAAAGACTAAGCATATAAAGAACTTTTGGCATTTTTCAATATTTGTGCAACTTTTCAATCTTCCAGTGCCGATTGTGAACATGGTTTTAGTTTAATGAAAGCAATAAAATCAAAATCCTGTAATAAACTAGAAAGTCAACATTTGGATAATTTAATAAAAAATAAACATTATATTTTGTCAGCAAAGCAGAGACACCTAAACTTTGTTTATAAAATTTGGATAAATCCTAATGAACGACGCCATGAAAAAATAAACGACTAATTATTATTATTAAGTTTTGTTATTATTTTAAAGTTATGTTCTACAATATTTCATTATATATAAACTATTTTATTTATAAACGTGCAAATAAATGCTATGTTTTGATATATATATATATTGTAACACATTGATCGGTTTAATGGGCTCACCTCTTGTATTTTTAGCTTAGAGGCAGTCTATTCTTAGATGAAACATTGTATATAAGTGTATAAAATGAAAGATCAAAGAACACGCTTTAAAATATAATTTTTAATTCAACAACTTTTTAAAAAAATAAGTCGTCTAAACCTCCTGTTGAGTAAGTATCCTGTGGCTTTTAAAGATATTTTAAATTAAAACAATATTCTGCATCTATCAATTTCCTTTGTCACATCTGTATTTTGTTCTTTTTTACTGATATTCCACGTTGTCACTGTGCAATTTGTATTTGCAATTATTTTAATACATATTACTTCTACTTTATCATCAATAGATAAAAGCTGTAATTACTTTCAATATATAGAAGCCACTACTTATATTTTTATACTCCTATAAACGCTACTATTAATAGAAATTTCTAATCTTGATAAGTACAAACAATGTATGTATTATCACGAACATAGAGATAAATTTCAACAAAACACTGACTGAATCAGTTATCAATCAGCAAAATGTTTATCTAGATACTAGTCAGGGAAAAAAAACCTTTACAAATTACAAAAAAAAAAAACAATTTTTGATATCCTTCAAAATATCTGAAATAAAAATGAGATGCCATTAACTCTTCAGAGGTTATGGCTAATCTGAGGGATACAGATAAACTTCTTTCTTAAATATTATCACATATATTGATATCTAAGTTAAAAGTCATTTGTTTTTATGTGACTAATGTTAAGCAATATTGTTTAAACCACCAATTTGACTAGAAGTTGTAAGTGCCTGTATGATATTTGATAAAAAGTTGTATCTGAAAGATACTAAAAACTCTGGAGTCATTTCTGATGTAGTTGTTAAAATATTTATGCCCTGAGCATAGCAGTATTCTTTGCATGACTGTTTAAAACATTTCCTAAAACCAATTTTTGACAATTTTGATTAATTATTGTTTGATAATATAATTTTGTTATATTTCTTAGCAATATCCATACTTCTATTATTTAAAAATATTTTTTTTATATTTTATAATTTTTTGTTTAATAATTTCTAGATTGTAACTGAAAATAAATAAGAAAATTATGTATGTTATAAATATAATAAAATCAATTATGAAGTAGATATTTTTATTATTACTATTATTATGATTATCATTATTGTTGTTGTAGTAGTTGTTGTTTCATTACTTCACTATGTAGTATATGACGTCAGACGTAATTTTGCTAAGACTTATGCAGGGTTAATAAATAAAGTACAAAAAAAATTAAAACCTTTTCCTCAAAACATTTGTACCAAGTAATTAAAACAAATTTTATCTTTTTTTTTTTTTTGTAATTCTTATCAACATTTAATTGTTCCTGTAGCATATATAAATTCTACAAGAAACAAAAAAAAAAAATCAAATGGACATATTATATTTTTTTTCTTTATGAACTTTAAATTTAAAAGTTACCTGAAAAGACTTGAATCTAGTTTGGGTCGAACGTATTATTTACTGTATAAAAATAAGAACATGTCAAGCGTTGGTAGCCTAGTGGTTAGCATAGCTGCCTTCCAAGCAGCTGGCCTGGGTTCACTGTCCAGTCAACGCATTTGACATATAAAAATAAAAAAAATAACATTTATTGTCATTCCAAATTAATCTCATCTGAAAACCCTTTATCTTCTCAACTAAACTTATTTATGTTTTATTGATCAATCTTCATTAATCTTACTTTACTGAAGTGATATCTGCATGATCTAATTTTCATTTTTTTCGATAACAATTTTACAATCAAGTAAAACTAAGCTTATTTAATAAAATATTGCTTTTTATACTCGTCATTTTTATATCATGTGTCATCTTGTATTTTCTATAAAAAAAAATTCAAGCCTTACAATTCATATATATATTGTTCTGTCTATTTCTTCTTATTATGATTTATGAGAGCATTTAAAGTTTTAATTTTATGCTGGACTACATTTTATTTTCTTATCATTATTCTGATAAGACATATATGTTTATCTACAGATGAATCATATTATTTTATTAACTTTATCATTCATTTTGATAATGGAGAAAGGGAAATTATTTACATTTCTCTTTCCGAATATTACATCAATATTTTCCAAATTCTGTTGGAACAGAAAGTTAATTATTTCCAGTATTTATAAATACTTTGAGATTTTTCATCTATTGTTGCCAAAAATTGGTCAAAAATATTCACTAAATTGACCACTCTATATCAAACAGTATCCAGAGCCAACAAATACAAGAAATATATATACAAAAATTCCCCGTTATTAGTAAATGCCAAGGTATTTATATATTTGCTATCATTGATATAATGTAAAAATAATGTTTATGAATTTATAAAAAATATTAAAAGTCACTTAAGTGAAAATATAAATTATACAAATGATATTTTTTTCTTAAGATATTAACAAAAACCCAAAGGAAGCATAAGATACCAATTAATACTTTTCTAAAAACGTATACTCCTTGGACTAAAAAACTTTCCAATTAATGGCTAAACCAATGCACTGCCCTCTACAGTCAATTCTAATTTGTAAGTAAACATTGAATCCTCTTTTATTTAATCCTCCACATCCAATAAGAATAACAGATCTGACACAAGATATTAATTTTAAATAGGATGAATGTTCAATCCCAAGTAAAATATTAACAACTGCATTTAATTGTAATTAATAATTTAACTCCACAAAGTAGAACAATTTTTTCACTTGCTTAATAGACTTATGAATAAATAATTGGATATCAATTTTGTAATTACTTATTAATACAACAACCACAGTACATCCTCACTGGAATGATAGTATTATCATCAATGGATTATCAATGAACTGCTGTCTATTGACAAATCTTCTTTGGTTACAAAAATAAATCCATTACTGTTTGCTTCCTTCAGATTCTAACAGAGATAGCAAATTTGATGCTTTGTATTAATTAGCCTTTTACACAGGAAATACATTTTATTTATTCATACCAGTAACATTTTACACAGATAATGCATTTTATTTATTTATACAGGTAATATATTTTATTTATATATAAGGATAGTATCTCTTTAATTTATTGAGATAAAAAAACTGTCATTACTCTGTAAGCAATCATAATTTATCTGAATGGTAGGAAACTATTTGAATCAATTGACAATACAAAGATCAAATAAAAAAAAAGAGTGATTTTAAGTGTTACTACTAGTAAAATTCTCATTAAAATTAAAGTACCTAAATATCATTATCTATTGATGATCCCAAAAAAAACACAATAGAGTATACTTATTCTCTGAAATATAAGGGATTTGAACTCAGACTTTCAAGCCCCTTCAATATCCACACTATCTCATACTACTGATACACATGACCACACACATGCAGAAAAGATAAACAATCACCAATATACATAATTTATGCTAAACCAGCACTCATCAGTTGGTTCAGACTATCATATCCCATATATATATATATATATAATCAGTGCTCAGTTTATATTAAGATAGCAAATCCTTACACATTAATGGACAGACTTCAACCCACTCCAATCTCCAACTCTTCTACCATCCATACCATTGACAATCTGATGATGGAATTCTCAAATCTTATGCTGATGCCAATATTGTTGTCATGCCCATGTTGACCTGAAATGAGAAAATACACTTCTTAATTCATCATAAAAATAAAAAAGTCAATTTACACTTCATTTGTCATCTGTTTATTATTTATTCTATTAAATCCAAATTTTATTTAAATAATTTAGCATTTTAGCAGAATATTAGATAATTACAGATTTAATGATATCAAACTGGAAACATCTACTACTAAAATTTTCTTATTATATTTATATTTTTTATAAATAAAAGTCAGTGAATATTAACATTATTGCAAATCAAGCTTTAAAAATGTGTTTTCTATAATTGTTTTTTTAAAGAAGTTTATTTTCATTAAATTCATTTGTTATTCCAAAGGCTTAAGTAAAGTCTTTTACTTTATTACTTATTTCTGTTTATTATTTATTTTTTTTGCAAAATTGATATTTTATTATTTTTAAGATTAATTTTATTTTTTAAATTTAAGTTGTTAAAACATTTGTAAGAATTGTAAAGACAAAATAGATTTTTTCATTAAATATACAACTAAAGGTAAAACACATACACCATAAAAAAAAAAAAAGTTTAGTCTCAGTATATCAAAGAAGGATACTGAAAAGACTAAAACGAGTGAAAATTAACTCTACTATATTAAGTTAAAAATGAACTGTAGTAAATAAAGTGTTTGATTCATTTTGAATACTCAGATTTAGTGTTTATAATGTCTTGGAAAAACAAATGAAAGTGAGTTTATTTTCATTTACAAAGCAGATTTGGAATAGAGGGCAGTATATTGATATAGTCAGTATTTAGAATATGTATCATTCCGGTTACTAAATAGATTAGGAAGTAACTAATTGTTACTGTAATAATAATTTTGGGAAATCTAATTCAATTTTAAATCAAATTTCTATCTATGAAAAAAATTATTCACAAATAATGTGTTTTCAATTGTTCCACAAACACTTTTGTAATCCATGTATTTTCACAAAGTAATTTTAAATAGCCAATTTTAACATTATATTTACAACTTTGGAAGTATTAATTGTATTAATAAGTCTATATGTTTTTAGCAAACCTGAAGTGAAAAATCATTAGCTTATTAAATATCATTTTTTTTATGATTGGAGAAATTATTTTTGCGTAACAAAATATTAATGTAAATTAATATAATATTGTATGCTTAAATAAAATACTGCCTTGGGCACTTCAGATAGTATTAGAATAGCATACACATAAAAATGTTTCTGAATCAATTATCAAAAAAATTAAGCAGCATTCATATTATCTTGATCATTGAAACAAAACTCTTATGCTTAATCTTTTATTTGAGTACACAGACCACATTATTTTAAGAAAGCTTTTATATAGGTAATTTTTGCTCTCTATTCTTTAATGTATGTGGAAATAGTAAACTCTATAGTGTAAAATTCACAGATCAAGTCACATCTATAGAAAGCAAAATAAAAATAAGTTTCATAGTTTTTTTTTTCATGTGTCATAGCATCGGCCGGGAAGTGAATCCGCTAATCCGAGACAACTGTTTGTAAGGCAGTTGTGCTGACCTCTCAACCACCAATGCTTGACAAATCAGTTTCATAGTTTAAAATAGTTTTACTCATCAAATCCACAGAATAATTGGATATCATGTTACTTTTCTAGAAAAAGATCATATGGTTATTTTTTTGGGAGAATATAATATAAACTTGAATGATTTTGGTCTTGGTTATATTATGAATAATTACAGCAATTTAAATAATAATAATAATAATAATAATAATAATAATAATAATAATAATAATAATAATAATAATAATAATAATAATAATAATAATAATAATAATAATAATAATAATAATAATAATAATAATAATAATAATAATAATAATAATAATAATAATAATAATAATAATAATAATAATAATAATAATAATAATAATAATAATAATAATAATAATAATAATAATAATAATAATAATAATAATAATAATAATAATAATAATAATAATAATAATAATAATAATAATAATAATAATAATAATAATAATAATAAAAAGTAGTAATTGAAAAGCAGGATGCAGTGGTAGTATAGAACATAAGCACTATAAACATATATCTTTTTCTAAATATAGGTACATAAAATATTTAAATTTTACTTTACACAAGCTTTTTAAGACAATAATGAAAGATGGCAGTGTTGGATAAGGACCTGACAAAAGTTTAAATTCACCTATCAGAAGATGTTAATAGAACACATGAAAGACTATTGATTTTTGGAAAGGGAGATTAGTAAGTGCTGTAAAGATTAATTTATTATATTACATTTTTGGAATTCCTTTTTGCATTAGAGAAAGACTAATGAGGTTAAAACTACTTTTAGAGCAGTGGTAATAATGCACACTTAATAAATGTCTATGATGCAATTCTTGTAAAAAAAGAAAGGTTTCATTTCTTGTTGGATAATATTATTACAGCAATATCATTGAAAGACCCATTTCTTTTATTTTTTTTAAGACTTTAATGTATGTTATATTGGTTTGGAAATCAAGTATTTTCTTGTTATTGTATTTTTGCACAAGACATGGATTGATTATTTTGCTTAGGCAGAAAATTCACTATTGAAGGTCATAGATGCATTCCTCTGTCAGAAGAATAGCATTTAATAGATTGTATTATAGTTAAAAGTCAGAATACAAGAGAATTTCATATTATGGGAGTTCTTATAAATACAGATAGTTGGACAGATCATAGATTAATATATTCCAAGATTAAAGTAACTGCATTAAAACCAGATAATATCAATATATACAAAAGGAAATTGATGTATTAAATAGTAAAATTTCTAATTTTGTTCTTAAAATTGTCATATTATTAGAGCATAAACTTATCTTATGAAGTTTTTAATAAAGTAAGTTCATTTCTCAGATTCATTAAAGAAGAATCATGACTAGTTTTCAGACAATGAACTTATTAATGGAAATATGGCAATTTCATCTTGGCAGAATAATATATTCAACCTGAATCTTCATAATATAGATATCAGATGATAGCAGTTCAGCAATTGACAAGAAAGCTTTAAAATTATTGGTTGATTAAAATTGCAAAGAAGATATGGTTGTTTACTGATTGTGGTTATTCTAGATGTTTGTTGATGCACGGAAAGCAACATATTGATGTGAGAAATAGTAAAACCATATTATTAAAACTGGAAATGGTATTCTTTTATATGATGATAATATTTGAACAGGGGAGAGAATATTTTATCATGTTTTGAATATGATAAAAAAAATTAAGGTAATGACTTTTAATGTTATATCCATTTTATATACTCTTAAATATTAAATTTTTTGGTAATATATTGATACACAAAGTTGTGTTTCTAAATCCAATCATAAAGATGTTTTCATTGTTCCAATTTTTTCATGATAGACAAGATTTTAGTAATTATCATGTAATATTACTATTATCGACTATAGCAAAAGTACTTTCAAAATTTTGTTGACTAGATTGTTTAAAGTCTTAGATAAATGATTACTAAATACTCAAAGTGATTTTAAAGAAGCAAAAAGCACTACAGACATGTTTTTGTTACCAAGACCATACAAAAAAGTGTTAAAAACAAAGAAAGAATTGTATATTACTTTTATAGATTTTTTTCATGGCATTTGATTCAGCTAAGAGGATTGACATGTTTGAAATTAGTTGGTAATATACCAAAGTTTATTCATATTATACAGCTTTTACATGATAGAATAAGAGGAAGCATTTTTACTATAGCTGGAAATTCAGAAACATTTAAAACAAAGAAACTGGTATCAAATAAGAATATGCATTTTTCAAAAATTGTTTTCAATTTTTTATGATGATGGTTTTGGAAGTATATATAGGCATCTTAATGAAATAGGTATTAAGATATGATATTGGTTCACTATTGGAATATTCAATTTATATTAATTAAAAGTTGAAACAAGAATTTCAAGTTGTTGGATTCTAAAGTTACATTATGCTGATAATAGTGCTATTTGTAACAATTCAATAGAAAATTTATAGATTGTGCTTAGTGTTTTTAATACAATGTATAAAGACTTTGATTTAATGATTAATGTTTACAAAACACAAATTCTTTCTCAGACAACGATGAAAAAAAAATCTTTGCAACTTTTAGCTTGGATAATTATCCATTTGAAAATAAAAATCAATTTAAGTTGCTTTATAGTTTTGTAAATATAAAGGTTATCTTTAATGATGAGATTCAACATAGAAGCTAAATATGTTGCAAAAAAAAGTAAATAGAAGAGGATTTTAATACAGAGAAATAACTACTGGAACTAAGCTGTGTATAGTACTATTATTTATGTAATTTATTTTATGAAAGTGAGCTTTAATCATACCATGAATGCAATGTAAACACATTAGAAAATTTTGATTTCAACAAGCTTTCAAAAATTATATAAATACAATTTCAAGAGCATCATAAAAACAAATCATTATGTTTTTCAACTTTTTGGATATGAATTTGTAGACTACTAATATATAATCATATTTTCATTGAATTAAACATGTAAAGTGAATGAAAATACATGGCTTCTTGAAAGGTTATTCTAAGGTGAACCTAAGCATTGTTGTCATAGAAGAGATAGACTCCATTTACATTTTATGAGTTATCTAAAAGACATTCTGAAGAGATGCAATATTAATTTGGGCACATAAGGTGAAAAATAGAATGCATGAGTTGAAGTATTTCAGAAAGAAAAAGTTTCTGCTGGAGAAAATAAATTAACAAGCCAAATATCAAACAAATAGATAAGTGGACCAGCATATTCTATAAGTAGATGTATTTGTTATTCACAGATGGGTCTGTATCATCATTATAATAACCCATATTTAAACTGTATTTTTTCTTTCCTTTATCTTTTTTCTTATAGGTAATAGGCCATACTCATTTATAAGTGACTGATATATAGATAGATAGATAGATAGATAGATAGATAGATAGATAGATAGATAGATAGATAGATAGATAGATAGATAGATAGATAGATAGATAGATAGATAGTTAGATAGATAGATAGATAGATAGATAGATAGATAGATAGATAGATAGATAGTTAGATAGATAGATAGATAGATAGATAGATAGATAGATAGATAGATAGATAGATAGATAGATAGATGATAGATAGATAGATAGATAGATAGATAGATAGATAGATAGATAGATAGATAGATAGATAGATAGATAGATAGATAGATAGATAGATAGATAGATAGATAGATAGATAGATAGATATTTGTACATTTTACTTAATAATTTTTATTCCAACAATCTTTCAGCTAACAATTTTGTTTTACTATATAAAATGATAATTATTTAAATGACATTTCAATTTTTAAATAAAAGCTGCTTTACCCTGAAACTTTATTAATGTGTCATATTTAATATAATATTATTTAACTGTTATCTAAGCATTTATTGTTAACTTTATAGCATGAATATGTCTGTATAAAAAATGAACATTTAATAACATTACCAAAACATTTTGCACTTCTCTTTTATCAGAAGCTATATTTCATTGTTTTATGAATATCAATGTTATTAGTGAAGATTAATCCCTAGTAATATTGATAACCATCTGAAATTTTAATAGTTAGCTGTTATAATTGCAAACTGACTTTGTTAATAATGTGCTTAACTTTTAACTATGCAAGAAAATCTTGCATAATATAATTCAGTAGTAAGCCTAAAGAATGCACTCCAGTGTTATTATTTTTGTAACTCCTTACAAATTTCCAGCAATAAATCATTCAATTATAATTATATGTGGTTTAATTTAGTAGTAGAATGGGTGATTTTGAAACTCAATGTCTCTGGATTGTAGCTACAGCTCTGTAAATTCAATTATTTGAACTTCTTATATATTTATAGGAAATTAATGTTTGGACTAATCTTATATAGTAAGAAAACAAATTCACTTCTCATTCTTTATAACTTATTTTACAAACCAGCATACATGCTCCACATTCATTTTTGCAGTTTTATTGATTCCTTTTCTATCTAATAATAGATTATTTCTTTAGTCTTTTAATCTAATTTCTTTTATACATTCTTTCTAACAATGCAATTACAACAACTAGTAATAACATTATCACACTTACCCTGAAAAGCAAATGAAATATCAATTATACCATTAATTATTTTAAGAAAGACATAATATATACATATATTGTTACAAAGAAATCAATTCATATCTCACATGACTTAATTTAACAAGCTTGTATTACAAATGCTATATATAGAGCTTGCAAATAAACTTTTAATAAGCTTTACAGAATATCCCCGACCCCAGACAGGTTTCTGCTATTGGTTTTTGCACCTCACTGAGGAAGCCAGTAGCAGAAACTGGTCTGAGGTTGGGGATATTCTGCAAAGCTTGTTAAGAGCTTACTAGCAAGCTCTATATTTAACATATAATGTATAAAAATTAATTCATTGTCCAATCATAATTCATCTACTTTCATACTAATGATCTAGGTTTGAATTCTGGATAATTTTAAACAGACTTGATGTCTTTTTAGATAGCCACCCCATAGCTAATCAAGATAACAATACAATATTAATTATTATTTGGTTATTTAACTATTTTAACTAAAAAAGTAACACCCCCATTTTCATCATCTGTCACTTGATCAACATTGTGATCAGACCTTTGTATTTCATCTCCATGAAGAGTTATTGAAGACATTTTCCTTCAATAATGAATTATTTAAAATCCCTTTTTTGTTTCATTAATTTTATCCTGTTACACTCATACTATTTTAAAGTGATAAATTTTCTATATTACTATCTATATTGAATTTAATTAAATCTCTTATAATGTTAGTGTCTAACACTGCAAAAGAAAATGAATCAATTGTCAACTATGGATTTTGATTTATATAAGAAAAGCAAAATTTGTATCCTAACAACAACAAGATGAACATCTAATTTATAGAGATATTTATATAACTCTATGGAAATTGACCATAGATCAGATTCAAAACACAAATTTGAATTTTTACAAACTAGACTTTGATCTCATAATTTTCATGGCTTAAATTATAAATCATAGACTACAGTTGAAATAGATTAATTTTTCTACTTTATAATTAAACTATATTGTGAAGCATTTAATTAAATTTAATATAGTTGTTTTTGGGGAATTTATCATTACTATAATATTACATATTTGATTGTAATATTATATATATAAAAAACAAATAAAATGTCCAAAATGTCCGTTAATTAAAAAATATTATAATATATATATATATATATATACGATTTAAAGAAAAGTGTATTTTATATACCTGGAGTCTAGATATAATATAAAGGATTTGAACACAAACTATTAAACTCCCTTCAGATACCTACCCTAGCTCATAACAACCAAGCACTGATTATATATATATATATGTCTAAGATGATAATCTGAACCAACTGATGAGAGGTGGTTCCGCCCGAAATATGTATATTTAAGATCATTTATCCTTTTTACATGTTTGTGGTCGTGTGTATAGGTCGTATTAGATAGAGTGAATGGCTGAAGAGAGCTTGAAAGTTTGAGTTCAAATTCCCTATATACGATATATATATATCGACACATATCGCATAATTTTAATTTACAAATATGTATTTTTAGCAAATACTTGAAATTTAAGATACTTTTAATTTTTATTTATAAAAAGAATAATATAATAAGTTTTATGTTATAATAAGTTATACATTTGCTATCTCTAAAGTAGTTTGGAGATAAGCTGAATAAAACTTTAAAATTTTTTCCAGGTTCCAAACTGATCATATAATATTGTCAATACCTAATAATTTTTAGCTAGAGAGTAAAAAATAAAAAATAAAAAAACCTGAAACCTTCATAGCCTGCCATTTGAATAATGGATCTTACTAACTAAAAAATAAAAATGTGAAAGAATACATAAAATCTTTCTTATATTGATTGCATTAACAAACCCTACTGGCAAATGCCCCATTTTATTGTTTCTCTAAGCGAAGTTGTTGTTTAAGAATTAACCTTTTACTTTACCAATTCTTATTTACAGGATTTAGTCCCGAATTTCTAGATGTTATGTTAGTTTAAAATTACCATGCTATGAGTGTCTTGATATTTTCTTTAAAAAATTTTTTTTTCTTTCTCTTTCTTTTTTTATGTAAATATATATTTAAACAGAATTACAATTTTTTTAAAAATTTGCAGCTGTGAAATAAGAACACGTGGTTAAATATAATGTTAAAATGTCATGTTGTATATACCTGTTTATATAAAAAAAAAAAAACATCTCAGATTTTATGATTTAATGTTTACTCTGTCATTAAAGTAAAAATAATAATGATTATATGCTTTTAGAGAGCATAGAAATTGGGTGTTTTTTTTATTACATGATAATTTTTTATCTGTTTAATTTTAAAGTAAACAAGATTTTAAGGTTTCACAAATGAATTAAGTTATAGTAATTAAGACAAAACCGGTTTGAAAAAGAACAGAATCTTTTAAAGATAACATAATAACAATATTAGCAATATTAGTAAAAAGGCAGTCCGCTTTTGATTAACCAATAGGCGAATTAGACTTTTATTGCAGCTACTAAAATTGAACAGGATAATTAAAAACCCATAATATTAATGATCTTAAAGCTAAATACTGATTACAATATTTATAAACATATCTATATGAATCGTGTGACGAACAAAAAAAAGATTTTAGAATTTCTTTATATTCCTGTTTATCAACCAGCAATTACAAACACATTTATTTTATAACAGTAATTTTTGACAGAAATAGTCATTATAATAATTATGGTTTTGACTGTAAGCCGGTATTTGCAAAATGTGTTATTGCAACCTAGGGATTAATAATTTTCATTGATAAGTGTTAAAAAAAATGTACATTTTCTAAAACAGTTAATAGCAACACGAAAATATGATCAAACATCAGAAAAAATAGTAATAATAACATTAATTATTTCAATAATTTATATTTTATCATCAATAGTATTGTCCTATAAAAATATAGCGATGGTTTTTGTATCCTTATTATTACTATTATACATAAATATGGCTACTTTATAAGACGTAAATGAATCTATGAAACAATTATTAAAAGGAAAGTGAAAAATACTAGGAAACTAATTATTATAATAACAATCTGCTGTTCAAATATGTATTGTATTTCCTTAATCGTTTCTTTTCATGTGTCAACTTTAACAATATCAAACCACATATTTATATAATGAAGTTAAAAACTTTGAGGTTTTTGATCTTAAGATAAAGAAATAAAACAATTTAACGCCAATTTTAAGTTGATGAATTTACAACAATTTTTAAAAACCTCATTTTATATATATGATAACGTTTTCTGTCAGAACTTACTAAACCAAAGCAATTAATTTATAAACTTGGTATGTCTGTCTTCTGATCAAATCGAGAAATTTTGGTTTGATACCTTTAACTAATAAAAAAAAAAAAAGACGTCTAATATTTATATATCCACCGTTAAATCTGGAAAATATAATTTTACTAATGTTTTAAATTATTATTAGCTGAAATCGAACGCAAAATGAACTTCATTTAGGTTTTAGCTTCTTGTAGTTTTTTGAGCCAGTATTATTTTAATATTAACCATTGTAAATTTAAATAACCATTGTAAATTTAAATAAATTTGTTGTTTACATATTTGCTAGATAAAGATGTTTATGTGTATACTGTAAAAAATGTCAGAATTCAAAGATGAAAAAAAAAAGAGAGTACCTTATCATCCCTCTATGATACTAAATTTTCTATGATGAATCATATTTATTTTATCTTATGTATTTTATTGGAAGCTTATTGGTTCTGAAATAATGCTATAATAATTTCTAGAAAGATTTAATTTACAAATCACAACAATATTTCAAAAATAAATAAGATTTATTGAACTATTTCAGTCTAGATTAACAATAATTATTTTATATCATGGATAACACCCTTTTTCAGACTCTAGCAGAATTTTTTGGGAATACTTTAATCAAACAAATTAATTTATTGTTAATTATGAATTTTTCAGGTTTGTGAAAGAATACATAACACATGTTCACAAAATAGTTGCATAAAATTTTCTAGGAAAAGGGACAATGTTTGGGGGTAGATAATTACATTAATATTATTTATTTATTTTATTTATTTTTTATGAAATGGTTTATAGAATACAGAATTGTATCAATACATAAATATACAATATAAAAAAACAAGAATTAATGTATCTGTATAATAATTTCAATAATCACTTATTGTAGATCAATTACTTTTATGATTATAATCTGTGAGAATATTTTATTCAATCCCAGGAAATTAGATGTTTCATTTGCTTAATTTTGGAGATGTTCACATCTCAAACTCAAAATATTTTAAATTTAATTATATATATATATATTGAAACAGTCAGTTTCAGCCATCTGCCCATTTCACTTATTTTACCCACACATCCATCCATATGCTAGGTTTTAACCCTCTCAGAGTACCCATTTAAATATCATTAAATTATTATATATGCAGAATCACATGTATATATATATATATATATATATATATAGAATCATGTATATATATGTGAGTGGTATGTCTGTAATTTAATAGTATATGTATAGATTACAGATATGTATTCATTTTATAAATATTTCTAATTTAAGAAATATTTTAGTTTAAAATATTGTTATGTTAATGATATATATTACAGATATGTATATTCATTTTATAAATATTTCTAGTTTAGGAAATATTTTAGTTAAATTATTTAGAAACTTTATTGCTTTATTATTGAAATTGCATATGTATATTTCCTGCTATTCTACACGTATGGTTATAAAATTAGTCTTCTACTAATTATGAAGATAATTTTGTCAAAATAACATTTGATCTTGAAAACAGATTTTAAAGTAGGTCACGCATTGGTCCTAAAATAGCGTAGACTTTGTTTGGTAAATATAAAATGTTAATAACAAAATAGGCAGGAAAACAAAATCTAAATTACTTGTTGAAATTAAAAATGTGTTTCTAAAATAAATAAATGAGTTTTCTGCTGGTTTGTAACTATTAAATATGATTTGCTAAAATAAATAAATGAACCTTTTAGCTACATTTAAGCTCATAAAAATTAACAGGTGGACAGAGTTTAAAAAGTATAAATACTAAAAGTTTTGTTACCAAGGAATTGATCATATATATAATAAGTGAGTGGAAGCTGAACCCATGCCGGTTTTACCTTCAAAATGATTGAGTAGGATGGCAGTAAATCACCCCTCTCCTTGACCAGGAATGGAGAAGAACATTTGGTCCAATGAAACCTAATGCCATAACTAGCAAAAGTAGCCTGTGGAAAATCTCTATTAACTTTAAATCATAGTCGAAAGTGTCATCTTAATATCCTCCCAAGTGCTTCAAAACTAACTGCAATGGAAAACAACTGAATGGTAAATTTTTCTCAGAGCTCTGTTTATAAACTGTGACTTTCGTTTCTTTTAGAAGCTAGCTATTTATTAAATCTGCTTTTCCATAATATCCTTACTAAAATCTACAAAGAAGATTGTTAAATGCTAAGTCTTACCTAATTGTAAAATGCTAAATCTTGACTGATTGTAAAACTTGAATTCTCTTTTAAAATGTAAAACTCGAATTCTCTTTTTAAATGTAAAGCTCTAATAATCTATTTTAAATGTATAATTTCCTGTGGTCTTTTTATGCCTATTTCTAAATCTATTTGATTTATTCTATGATTTTATCATTTTAATATTATATGTATTTGATATGCCAAATGACTCGAAACTGCAAGTATTTATAAATATAATTTTAGCATATCGATTTGCGAAGATAATTTCAAATCTTCACTATAATAAATAGCAGGCAATTGCCTGGGTTGTGGGTTTGCATCCCGGCCGATGCTATGACACAATAAAAAAAATAAAAAAATATTAAATAATTGAATTATTATTCTTCATTTTCACTCGCTGCTTTGTGATCATATTATTATTTTACTGATTAAGTTTTGGGTATTAATATTACAATAATCAGTTATCTAGTTAAGATTGTAGTTTGCTTAATTCTAGTTATGAATTATAACTATTTATATATGTAACTCATACATCATAGGAACTAGCCACAGAGATATTCTCAAAGCATATTTTAATGTTTTATTCTAATAACCCCACAAATATGCTTTGCCCTCCTTAGATTTATATATGTTGAGACACAGGTGATAATATTAAACTATGTTACTAATTAATTTAGTCCCTAAATAGTATATTTGAAATACTAAATTTGAGAACTGGATTGTATAGATATGCAAATAGATGTTATCTAATTTTAAGGCACGGTAATATAATTTTACGCATTTGTGTTATATATATGTATAAGTTGCGGATGTGGCCTTACAAAGTACACAATGTACACTTATCTGCTTGCTGCATGATTCTTGATGACGTGCTGGTGGAGGCCACACTCATCCACTTTAGTTCGGGTTCAAGCACACTTTTAGAACTAGGGCACAAGGACCTAGATGATTCATAATGCTTATCTGACTACCTGAACTACTAATGTTCTTTATTCGTAGCAAGTTGAGCAGTCTTAGGGCAAACCGAGTCTTTGAGACTGTAGCCCATGAATAATGACCCATTCGCACCTTTGAACTTTATTAATATTTTAATATGTGCCATAGAGGATATATGTAAACCTATCATAAGCCAGTTTTCTCTCCTTTTTATATTAAATGCTTATCTAGCATTAGAGTATATCCTAATCTAGGTTAACATGCTAACCTGCATATATCTGAGCCTAATTACATGCGCAATTTAACTTTGCATAGATAGACGCCATAGTAGTGCTATTATAGTTAGTTATATAACTTTGGCTATATAGTTCCGTATGATCTAGCAGACTACTAAAGAGCTAGAAATTTGGCATATTAAATTAGGCATAACTCCAATACTGCAATACACTTTATTAAACACTTATAATGAGATATGTAACATTAATCTCATTAGTTGTCTAATGCCTGCAAGCATTATATCTCATGTTCCCATCACATAATTTTGTATGTTTTGATTTATTATTTGTTATTGTTTTATTAAATTAATAATATTTAAAATCACAACTCGTTTTCATAATTTTATTGTCTGTGAGTTTATTTTATCCAACTCTATATTTAATTGCACATACACCATTTCATATATATGTAGATCAGTCTGTTAAGTCCTATAATAAATTACTTAGCCATATGTGTATATTTCTGACAAAATCAGTGATAAACTAGTTAATTTACGAGTCTCTTGTTCCACTGGAGATGACTTCCAGACCGTGGGTGAATTGAGTGTCTGTTACGTTGAGGAATGTCATTCATAGGGTATTAGATCATTGAGCAGAGGTGAAAGGATTGAATGTTAGTCGGATTCTGGATCCCAGTCCGGAGAAAGGAGACTTCACGTAAACTGCACTACGGGGCGCCATCTAGGCATTTGAACCTAGAAAAATTTATAAAGTAGGCAGATACGTAAGTCAAAAAAAAAAAATTTTTTTTTTTTCCTTTTAAATTTTGCATCCGGTCGTTAGCCCATGTCACTAGCTCAGTGGAATAGCAGAGATTAAATAATATATTTTTTATCTAATGGATTTCAAAACATTAAAAAATAAATAAAATTGGTTACTATTAGTAATTAATATACAATCATAAATGAATGTAAATATATAAGATTTAAAATTATTTTTAGTATTAGTTGCCATTTTTTAACATTTAACATTATTTTAACTTTGATTTAATTTAATTTACCTTTAATTACTATTATATTCTAATTTTTAAGCATTTTAATTAAGTTCGCACAGATGGGATTATAAAAGCTTGTTATAATAAGTTGCTATAGATCGGTTACATAGATTACACGGTTAAAAACATTTCAAAAATA